>JAWWEE010000401.1:0-11714 GCA_035221455.1 Xenops minutus | reverse complement strand
GCAGCTGCTGCGAATGGTCCATTGTTCTTGGGGAATGAATAGAGGGTGTAGAATACATAGCTTTTATCACTCCCACCTAGTGATAACTGGTCCCTCCTGCTGAACTAGGACATTAGGTTAAAATAAGAACCTGTAATATACAGGAGGGAAGAGCAGCAGCCAGTTTGTGCAGGTTTGTTTGAAAAAAAAATGTGGGAAGCAGGTAAAGAAGCTGAAGATAAGTTTGCTGTACTGGACAAGCAGAAGGCTGGAGAACCCTGTGATGGTATAGAGAAACTGAATTTGAATGTAAGTTTGAAGGCAGTAGAAAGAAAGAGTAGTGGCAGGAGGGAGTTTAAGGCCTTTGGGGAGAAGCTGAGAATTGGAGTTAATTTTTTAAGAAAAACTAGGATTCAGATCCCAAAATAGAAAAAGGGTGATGAGGTTGAAGATAAAATAAGGGACTAGATGGGTAGAGAGAGAAACAGGTAAATTCAAGTGTGGACAATTTGGGAATGGGGAGCAAGTGCAGTAGGTGCTGTGTGCATGACAATATGGGTTATCCACATGTTGTGAAGTTGGGGGGAGAAATAGAAGTTAGGGAGGACAAGAAGTTGTGTGTATGTGCAAACCCCCCAGAGAGATTTGCCGATCTTGTTGATGGAACTGTGAAAAGTGGGACTATTGTTTGTTAAATGTGGGAGAGATTTTCACTTCATGATGCCATGTAATTTCTCCTCACCCTTGCAGAAGTTAGCTTGGATTTTTGAGATGTAGGCAAAATATGTAAAAGAGTGCTGTCAGTGTTTTGTCATGCTGGACAACATCTTGGCCCAGCCTGCTGAGTATGATAAGAGTTGTTTCCTAATTCTAAGCACTAATAAGAACTTATATTGGTATTTTCCCAATGTGGAAAGAGAGGTAACGCAGCCACTGATTTAGTGAGGTGTTATTAAATTTACAAATGTATTATCCATGAAGTAGTCACAATTCTGTGAAAAATAGAACACTGTTCCTTTCTCCCCTGGAGATGGATTTACGTTTTTATTACATATTTTCATAGGACTCAACAAATGAAAGGAAATCTAGGAAGCCAGCTATATCTGCCTTGCTTCGTGGCTTTTGGTGGAACAGGTGTAATGACCTTCACATAGACTAGCTAAAACTGAAAATGTGCTTGGAACACTTTTCTTTTAAATGTGCTGTCCTGTTTTCTAAAAAAAGAAAGAAAACCTATTGAAGGTAGGGATATTAAGGGTTAATCAAACTCATCAATCTTTCTGTATGCAGCACTGTCTGTGAAGAATTTTTCTTAAGTTATTCTCAGTAGCAGAGAGATATAACTACTCTGTGGACTTGCTATTATCTCCAGTTTTGAAAGAAACAGCTTGATTTTCTGCAATTGTAATTTAAAGCCAGGTGGGAAATTCCTCCCATTGTTCTTTTTTCCTGTTTGAAACGTACTCCAAATTGCAACAATTTTACATCATTAGAAAACCCCCTTCTTGTGAAGGCTTTTCTTTTACGCTCTATGTGCCCTTTAAGAATATTTATGGGGCTATTCCCATGTAGGTGCACATGTAACTCCCATTAACTTTAATGGGGTTTTAAGTGTGTGCATGAAGGAATGAATATAGAGTTACTGTGTTTGGAGGAAGAAGGACCAGTCCTTTATTCAGCTGAGATTTCATTAGAATTTCAGATGCCAGTGTTTAAGGGGGGGCTCAGGGGGCCTGTGTTTCGTAAAGTGCCTGGGGCAAAATAAGTGCTTAATCTGGCCAGTCTGATTTCTTTTCTTGATGGTGTTAAAAATTGAAGTTGTGTTCATACTACCAGTGCATTGAATATGTCTCTTTTTCTGGTGACTGGGGAAAAACCTATTTAATTCTTGTGTGGGGTTTTCCTTTTTTTTGTCTGCTAAAGTCATTATAAAATGTAAATGAATACATTGTAAGCCAAATCTAAATTACAAATATTCTGTCTTGAGTTTTGTGGGAATAGTATGCAAATTGTGTTCATCTTTAAGAGCTGTGGGCATGAATAGGATTCTGTAATGAGGTACCTGCTAAAGTCTTCTGTTTTTTTTAAGCTGAAAACCTTCCACATTTCAAATTTGGAGAAGTTGTGTATATATATGTGTGTGTGTGTATGTATTTAGGCATACATGCACTATATATATACACACACACATACAGATATATATATATATATATACATGTGTATGTATACATGCATGGCAATAATTTAGGGTAGCTCTTGTTTTACTCTAAAATCAGTCAAGGTTTAGGTTAGATATTGGAAAAAGGTTCTTCACCCAAAGGGTGGTTGGGTGCTGGAACAGGCTTCCCAGAGAAGTGGCCACAGCACCAAGCCTGACAGAGTACGGGAAGGGTTTGGATGATACTCTCAGGCACACGGTGTGACTTTTGGGGATGGCCCTGTGCAGGGCCAGAAACTGCACTCAGTGGTCCTTGTGGTTCCTTCCAGCTTGGCATACTCTGTGGTTCTGTGGTCTGCACTCTGAAGGTGGTCAGTGACAAGTACAGCTGGCACCTGTGCACTTGCAGTTGTCTGGTTGCTCAGCCCCGAGCAGCTGGAACAGCTGACCTGTCACTTTAGCTCCTGGAGGTTGTGGTAGTGGGAGGTTTTTGTTGGTTTGATTTATAAAATCTACCTTGTATCTTGAGCGTACTCACTGATTTTTGGCCGGTCTTCTAATTACAGACTACTTTGATAGTTGATAGACTCTTCTAGAATAACTTAAAATGCCCTCATGGCTGCCTACAGTAACCTAGCTGCTGTTATACCCATTACAGTCCTCTGGATTCTCTGACAGGGGGGAGAATGCCTTCTAGATCCCTTAGCAATGATCTTACAGTTTAATTACAAGATTACAGTAAAATTAACACTCTTTGTATGTAGGGTTTATAAATTTTTGACAAGGACAGCTAAGTTTTTCAGGTGTTGCATAAGTTCAGAGTTATTTTTCATCTTAACACAGTGTAAAACATAAACATTGATTTAGCAACAATTTCAAGACTATGTAGGTCATAGTCTGTGAGTGTTTTCTTTTCCCTAGTTTTTTTTTTGTTGTTGTTGTTTTTGTTTTTGTTTTCCCTGTAGATTTCATGTGACTATAGAAGTTACAGAAAAAGCAGGTTTAGTATATTTGCCACTCTGCCTTCCAATATAATCATGTTTACTTTTCTTAGCAAAGTTACATTTAATGGGAAATATGAAAAACAGAAACAAAATAGCCTTAAGACCTAGACTTTGAGAAGTAGCCTTTCAGGAACTCCTGAAAATGAAGTAAAATCTGGCACTTTTATGATGCACGGGTGCAGATCAATAATCAAAAGAGAAAAGAGGAATTGTTCACCCCAAAGCAGTTAAATAAGTATAAATTAAACAATAAGGTCATCAATTCTTCCAGTCTTTTGAGTTGCTGTGCTTTTTTTTTTTTTTTTTTTTTTTGGTTTTAAGATATTTCAAAATATTGGTTTGGGATTTTTTTTTTTTTTTTTTTTTTTTTTTTTTTGCTTAGAAAATATTGCAAAAATATTGCTTTGGCATTTGATTGAAGTGTTGTATTGTTCAGCTTCAACACATTCTGACATCTTTTGCAGATCAATTAAAGTGCGCCAGTGTGGAAGAAATAAAAATGAAGATGTAATTTTATTCTTAGTTCAGAATAAAATGAAATGCATTTGAGGAAAAGGATGAAAGAAATGAGCTGTTTGAACACAGTCAGCATAACTTGTATGTATAGATAAAGTTGTCTGACACTAGTCCATGAAGTAAAAATAAAAGAACAAGTATGTAGAAGGAATTTACAAAATAGAGGAGAGCAGAATAATAAGATTATATGTGCAAAACCCAAGCCATCAGACAAAAAGGACCATGGATTTCACTTATAAATGAGAAAATGAAAAATAAAATCTTAAAAAACAAGGACTAAAGTAAATGGACAAGCTACTGACATTTCTGAAAGAAAAATATTGGGACAGAATTGTTTTCTCTGAAGATGAAAACCCTGATTCTGCATATGTGCTTAATTATATAATCATCTATGAGCTTGACTGTTGCTTTTGGGAGGATACAGATCCAGGGACTGTAAGCAGCCAGTGTCACAAATGGGTATACAAATTGAAAGGCTTAGTGATTTTTGTGGGAGCAATTGATAATAAAATAGAAAGGATTTTTACTAACTTCTGTCAATTTTTTTTAGAGTACCTAGTTGATGGAAATATTTATGTGCTGTTTTAATTTTCCTTAGTAAACAAAGACTTTTAGAAATAGTAGGTGAATGTTGAGCCACTTGATACTTAGTAGAGTGCTGAATTAATGTTACTAAAACCAACTATAAAACTTATTTTCTGAATAAATCTGTAGGTTCAGCTGGAAATATCAAGAAACAACAATAATTTCTCTTGAAGTCTACAAATAATGTGTGTGCTTTGAAATGTTATGTATATTCACGTTGCACCCAGTTACCCTATTGCACATCACTAAGTAAAGACGATCATTCAGGAGGTACATTTTTCTGTTATTAGGTTTAGTCAGACGAGATTAAACTGGAAGCATAGGAAAAATGCTTCATTTTGATTTATATATTCTGTTCTATTTTTCCCTAGTAGAAAGCGCAGGTAGTTTGAAAGTTTTCCAATATTGAGAGGGAGGGACTTGGAGGAAGAATCCGGAATGATGCTACATGTGCAGATGGAATAAGACAAGGAGACAGTTTTAAATCACAGTGAGAACTGAGTCTGCACAACCAGATTAGTGACCTTGGGACAGCAAGACATGTTTGCATTAAGTCTTGTTCAGTGCTGATGTAGGTTATGAGAAAGCTGTTATTAAATTTTTGATTTTTCCTCATATCTTACTTGACATGGATTCTTTTAGTTTCCCCTCTATCAAACTATAACAGCACAAAGAAATGGACAAGCACAGACTTGTGAGTGCATGTATTTGTTTCTGTGTTTGATTTTTATCACAAACTGCTTCTTTTCCTGTCTCCTGTCTATAAAGAAGCACACAACTTGGAAGGACTGTCAAGCTCACAGCTTCCAGCAACTGTAGGTGCCTTGGTTTCCACTTTTGCTCTGAGACAGGTTAGAGGTCTGTGCTTTCTGTAGAGACTTTACAGCTAATTTCAATTTTATGTAGTTTTGAAAGGTTTGAAATACAAAACCTCTCAAAAAATGAAGTTACTGTTGACTATCCAGGTCTAGAGGGCTGCAACATGAACACAGAAATAGGAGCATTCTTATTTTTATTAAACAAGTACAACAGGGAGATTACTGGAATAAGCATGGATAAATGTACCCTCACTGCAAGAAGCTTCCCTGAGACCTTTGATTCTTTATTAAAATTCACTGATTTCAGCTGGACCATGTTTGTGGGATCAGATCCTACTGACAGAAGTTGAACTAAATTATGCCCTAATAATTTGAAAGTTTGTCCAAATTCTTACAGTGAAACCTTTCCAGGTGTGTTTGTGTGTATGTATGTGTTTGGTTATTTCTGTCTATGTATAACTTGTTTTATTAGCCTTTTATACCAAATTCCCTTTTAAGGATATACATTCAAATATAAAACTTCTTTTCTGTGAAAATACAGCCTGTACATAAGCAAGAAGTAAACAAGTCAGTGAAACCTTTATCTTAAAGTCAAAGTTATATTAATCTTTTCCCCCCAAAACCACCAAGGCTCTTGAACTGCAGTTTACTTTCCTTGTCTGGATCCCTTTTACTTTGTGCAGAGACTTTGATGGCAGGACAAGTAGATCTAAACAACCTCCTGATATAGACAGTCAAGAGTAATAACCAATAAGCAACTATGCTAAGCATTAGTTTGCTCACCACTCCTGATCAGACATCTGAAAAGTCTCTGCTGACAAGATAGTTGGGCATCTTCTAGTCGGATGGGGAGGAAGAATCTTCTACTGCTCCCTGGAAGGAGTTGATCCTCAAGGTTACTGAGTTGCTGTCAGTTCCCTGGTTTTCCCTTTAGGATCATATACCTCTCATGTTGGCATCTTTCCCCTTGAATGTCTGACCTACTACTTGTTCTCATCTCAGAAGTCTTACCTCTGCAATTTTGTCTTTCTTATCTTGTGCAGCTCCACTATACAGATTTTCTCACATCTCAGGCAATTTCATCAGGCGTTTAGGCTGAGGTCTCACAGCTGGGCTGCAGCAAAGCTGGACCAGGATCACAGGCTACTGACTCTCTGACTTCATGTAACACAGTGAACTTGCTCTTGCCTCATTCCTCTCTCACTTTTTTCCCCCATTGGCTCTAAAATCAGCCAAGCAAAGGTCAGCTTCAGTGCTGGTGTTCAGAAAGGAGAAAAAATTCTTTTCTTCTGCTTTTTGGATGAGGAACAAATTGTCTGAAACATACAGAAGCAGCTTTTAATAGAGTGTGTCTATTATAACTCACCTCATCTTTCATTCCATTATTGGAATAGAAGCATTTTGGAATAGAAGATATAAATATTTGGTGCAGGACTATGGCAAGTAGAAGAAATGACAGTGCTTTAAAGCAGAGTTTATATTCAGGTTTACGTTTAAACCTAGTACGAATGGGCCAGTTCTTTACTGGTAATATTATCATGTGGCTTAAACCAAACTTGATTACATTGGTCATATTGAACTTGAAATAAGCTCCGCATTTTACTTGTTTGTTTCCATGGCTAAGTACAAAAATTTTGACTATAGGAAGACAGATTTCAGGAAGGTATATACTAGCGGATATACTAGTAATGAGAAGGCTGTGGGAGGGACAAGTAATTGTTAATATTAAGAACAAAAACAGACAGAAAAATGGGTAACTAGATTACCAAGATAACATGAAGCTGGAAAAAGCTGATAGGAAAGTCAATTTCATAAAATTAACTATGGTGAGCAAGAGAAGAGTGATTGAATATAGGGTTACAAACTGTGTGGTAAATGAGTGTTTTATAATCACATGGCACCTGGATTTTTAATATGAGGCTTTACGGTTGACAAATGAGAGAAGGTATAACTCTTACTAATATATCAACACTCTGAGTCCACCAAATACTATTGATTACTACTAGAAACAACAGCCTAAGCTCCTGTCACTACCAGTACAGAATGAAGCTCTGTCTGCTATAGTATGTCCCTCTTCAATGTGTTACTAGATGGTCTGGCATGAAATTAATGTGGGGAAGGAAAGATGTAAAAATTCTTTTGGTCGGGGTAAATGATTTTTACTTAAACCTCATTTTCTTTTAAAGTCAGTATCTCTAGCTCCCATTGTGTTTCTTTTGTACTTTTTTCCTCTTACGAAGACCTGGCACATTCCTCTGGAAGCTGAGAGATGAAGACAGTTGCTAATTAAAAGATGAAGAATTGGCCTGTGCATGGAATGTAGTGACAAAAATAGCACAGATGTATTATGTCATTGGCGGTATGACCATGCATGGAAAATCCCAAGTTAAACTAGTAAGCACAATAATGCAGAGCATTATTTTTTAATTTTTAATTCTTATATTTTACTCCAAAAATGTAGGTTCCTAGCTCTAAATGAGTGAAGCTGTTTCTCAGTGAAAAGATCAGGCTGCAGCACTGCAATGATGAGAGTTCTTGAGAGGACTGAGGTTTATTCTGACTTAGTGGGAGAATGAGAGTTATTGACTCCACCGAGGGATAAAGGAGGTTGTATTGGCAAAGGAAGATGTATGTATCTACCGCATATTTTAAATCACAGGGCAAATTGACTGTTGCCAGAATTAATCCTCACTCATTTTGTTTGTACACTCTTGAATGTTCTCAGGGACCCAAATTAAGAGGATGCTGTGTTAAAATACTCACTTTACTTTTGTTCAAGCTACTTAATCTAGTAATTTACCAAAGGTCTTTTAGCAGAATGGGCACATTTTTCACCATGTGTTTCCATTTTGCCTTCAGTTTTTCTGGCAAATGTTTAGAGTAGTATATCTCCCTTAAACAGAAGGTCTATTGTTCAAATAGCTGGTCACTGTAGTTTTGCCATTTTATTGTCTCAGCAGCACAACTCCACCTGGTTAGAGGCTGAAGGAGAAAAGCAGTTGCAAAGTATGTGTGCTTAGGGCACAAAACCTTGTCTAACCATTTCTGGATATTTTTCCTTTCCATTGCAGTGAAATAAATTCTCCTACAAAAGAAATATTGGAGTCTTCCCCTTCAACATTCTGTGTTTATCTGACTGAGACTAAACAGCAACTCCAAAACCTGAGAAAAGTCATGCTTATACAGGCCTCTTGCATCTTTCTGTAAATTAATAGGAAATGTCTTCCCCTTTTCCTACCCAAGAAAGACTTTGATACCTTAAATTGCTTTTTAACCTTAAAACCAGTAATAATATGAACTTCATAATGGTTATTTTTCCTGGAGGGTTCACTGGTGACCCCATGGAGTTTTCCTTGGGGCAGAGGAGAGGTTTTGAAGTTTTTCAAGAAAGAGAGAGTTCTCATCTCTCTGTTTCTCATGCTTTTGAACTAAATAGCTGTTGGCAAAAGAATATTTTTGCACAAAGTGTTAATTACTTACCCCTTTTTACAGATGACATTGGAATTCCACTATCTGTGTATCTGTCCTATAGGAATGTGCATATCCAAGTCCTCCTGGCCAAATTCCTTGGGTACATATATCCTGAAGAGGTTTGGTTCCCAAATACTCCAGGGAAGATTGCACAAGTTACTACACACCCAAGCCCTTGCTACATCCTCCAGCACACACTATCAGGCAGCAGGCATTTTCCAAGGATGTGCAGCTACTCTCACAATATTCCCTAGGGATTGCATCACAGCACAACTCCTGAAAGAACTCTGCAAGAGAGCTCACTTCTTTTGTGGTGCCACACTAGAAATAGGTTCATGCTAGAGGGGATGGACTCTCCCTTGCAGAGATAACTCTCTCAGACTGTCCCTCACTGAAGTAAGAACTTGTTCACCCCCACAGTGAAAAGAAGAAATCTGCTACAGCATTTGCAAGCCTCTGGCTTAATACCTTTCACAGAAAGTCTGGTTGCCCACCTAGAATTCCTGCTCTGATGTTCTTGGCTGTGCTCCGAGCCCAGGGTTGATAGATGTCCTGAATCTGCAGAGCAACCATCTGTTTGGAGCCTGGGAGGCCATCACCAAGCACAGAGGTAATATGCTGCAGACCTAATACACACAGCAGATGCCATTTTGTCCTTCAGCAGCTGCTCTTTACATTAACTGTAGTTTCTGTCAGCTCGTACACCCTCTTGCCAACACAAATCATACCTTTTCAAGCTATCTTCAGTGCTGACCATGGCCAAGATATGTGAACATGAAGGGAGAAAAAGGGATGCTTTTTGCTTAGGGACAAAATGATGTCTAATAAAGACCAGACTGGAAAAAGGTTGCCTTTCCTGCCCCTTCCCTGGCAGCCTTCCCTTTGTGTAGTAATGCATAAATAAACTGATTTTTGGCTAACATAATTCACAAACTCCTCCAAAAGACTGACCCCAAGGGATGGGATGTAATGTAGTCAGGAGAGGATTATCTTGGTCCACTGGAGCAGTTCCTGAACAACATTGTTCCAGTGTGGAACTGCTGGAGCTCAGACAGTGTGACCAATCCTGAAAGAACAAATTTAACATATTATCTTTTCTTACTGTATTCAGCGTGGATTTACATGAGAGACAGACTTTATAGGAAAAAATCATGTGCAGCAGAGGGCAGGGCTGGATTGCTGTGGAGTCATGGAAGCAGGTTGTCAAGCATTAGAGTGGACTACCCAGGGAGGTGGTGAAGTCAGCATCCTTGGAGGTGTTCAGGAAATGCCTGGATGTGGCATGTAGTGCTTGGTCTAGCTGACGAGGTGGTGATTGGTCAAAGGTTGGACTCGATGATGGAGGTCTTTTCCAACCTTAATGATTCTATGATTTTATGATATGATGGTGCCATGGGATAGAGATGATGTGGATGGACAAGAAGATGGGCTAGAGAGGCATCAAGGCTCAAAATTACAATCTTTCTTAAGCTGGGCTGTGTGTGCTCCAAGAGTTTACATTGTGAATGCCAAGAGGATATCCTAGCCTGCATACTTTTATTCGGGTAACTTTTGTGAGTTATCCAGAAAAAAACAGAGAGACATAGCTTATTTTTTTTGGTTATCTGTGAAAAAAATTATCAAAAGGTATCATATATAACACTATGCTGAACTCCCATAGCCTTTAAGTCATCTTGTTTGTAACATATTGCAGTAGAAGAATCTGAGAAGATCCAGTGTATGACAATGTATGCTTAATTTTGCTCTTTGGAAATACAGTTTTCAGCTGCTTCTTACATTGTAAAATTAAAAAAAAAAAAAAAAAAAAAGAGAGAAATGAGCATTTATTTTCTTCTGCAATTTATTTGATGGAAAATTTTCTCCTGTTTGGTGGGAGATAGATGTAAAAATGTGAAAAAAATAGCTGAGTGAAAAGTAAATATAAAACTACATAAATACCTACATACACAGTTTTACATCACAGAGCCTTTAGAAAGGCTACTTAAAGACAGAATACGCATATAAGAAATTAATTTCAAAAGAAAAAGCCTTTGTATTTTCGGATTTCTATTTTTTTTTTTTTTTTGATCACTTCACGGGGGGATGTTGGAAGGAGGATAAAAGAGAATGTTGGACTATGACCAGAGAAGTGATGGTGCTTTGAATTTCTGCATGTTTTTCTCCCTATAATAGAAGAGGAACTTTGAAAAAGTTAATATAAATTGTTTTACTCTGAAAGGCTCACAACCTAGATAGGTCTTTTTCCTGTAATGAAGGTTTTGAGGAATTACTCATGTAAAGCAGAACTTTGCTGCACAGCTGTTAAAAAACCTGAAGTTTGTATGCAAACAAGGAAAGTTCTTTTATCCTCCACAGAATTTTGGACTGATGTGGTTATTATGCTCTACATTTAGATCTTGGCAACATGTCATAAATTAATGACAAGTCCAATATCTTGATCTTTTGGGTATGTTCAGCAGAAGGCTATCTTTCTTGTTTTTTTTTGGAAGCTTGGAAGTCTATAACACAGAGGAAATGAAGAGTGCATCTGAAGTCTTACATTGATATAATGTCCTGTGATTCTGCAGACAGATTTAATGGAGTTACCATAGATATGTAGTATCTTCATCAATAATATGTTACCCATGTACATACACGTGTAGTTTGGAATCATGTAACTTTTCTGCAAGGACAACTTCAGACCACAACAACTTAGACACTCAGAGTTTATTCTAATTCCTTGCTTACACTTAGTATGAAAAGGTCCCAACTGAAATAAAATGGATCTGGCCAATGAAGTATTTCTATATAATATATTCACTTTATGATCATTTACCACATGCCACTGGGGAGACAAGGAAATGGTCTGCAGCCGATGAGGGGTGAAGAGGGCTGGAATGCTTTATTATGGGGGCATGAGGCTCATATAGGGTCGGGGAGAGGCTTGGAAACTGGGAGGAGTTAGGGCGGAGCGCGGCAGGTAAGGGGAAGGAGTGGAGGGGGGAAAACTGGGAGTGGCCAGCCTTACATGATGATGCTGTCTTGCATCATCGGCTAGCCAAGGGAAAAACAGGGATCGGTAACCAGGTAACCACAGCTACGGGGTGCAAGCATACAAATACAAATGATTTAACTATCTATCTAATACATATAATCACTATCTATGCTAAGAAAACATTTTCAAAACATTACTTCTATAACTTG
>JAWWEE010000400.1:0-11724 GCA_035221455.1 Xenops minutus | reverse complement strand
AGCCACAGCTTCTCTGCCCACCCTGTGCCAGGGCCTGCCCACCCTCACAGGGAAGAATTCCTTCCCAATATCCCATCTAACCCATTCCCCTTGTCCTGACACTCCAGGCCTTATTCAAAGTCTCTTAATTCCTGTGAATCTTTTTGGGGGAAGCAGAAAAAGCTGAGAGTCTTACCATTGTTTGCAAACCTTCTGAATTTTCTGAAAGAAGATCAGACATTGTAATAGGACAAAGTCACGTTACTTTCTACAGCAGCAAACGCTGTACAGTGTTTGCTGTTGATCAAAGGCTGTGTCGTCTGGAATGTGGTTTCTGTGCAGGTTTTTATTGTATCTGAAGAGCACTTGATGTGTTATTCATAAATTAGAAGCAGATAAATTGCAAGACTTAAAGCACATCTCCTAGTAAAGGGTTTGGGTGCAGAGAGAAATCCTTCCCTGTAGGGTGGGCAGGGAAGCTGTGGCTGCCCCTGGGTCCATCCCTGGAAGTGTCCAAGGGCAGGTTGGAGCACCCTGGGCTATAGAAGGTGTCCCTGTCCATGGCAGGGGTGGCACTGGATGGTCTGTAAGGTCCCTTCCACCCCAAACCATTCTGGGGTTGTTTTGGTGTAAGAAACCTGTGTTTATATAATTTGTTTAATTTGGTTGCGTTTTCTTGGGAGTGTTTGTTTCTTTCTTTGTTTCATTGTCCTTCTCTTTCCTCGTCCTCATTTTTGGCTGTTTTGTTCTGGCAGCTGTGTGGAACATCCCAGATGAACAGTGAGTTTTGAGGATATTGGCTCAGCCTCCCCTGCCCGCTCAGCCCCAGGTGGCCTTTCCCCCTCTGGCAGAGCTCTGCAGTATCGACATTCTGACCCTGGCTTGGGGAGCTGGGCTTTTTAGCATTCCCCTGCCTTAACAAAACAGAGACTGTTCCTGTAATGGCTCCAAACCCGTTTTCACTAGCAGAGAGTTCTTTAAATAGCACTCAGTGAGTGTAGCTGCTAATTTGCATGACAGCTTGATTAAACGTAACCTGCTTCTACACTTAATTTATTTTGAAACTGCCCAACATTTTCATTCCATCCTATTAATTCTAAATTAATAGATTAGCTTGATTATTTAAGAAGTGAGGTGATTTCATCATCTTTGTCTGTGTAAGTTCAAATCCATACTGTAAAATTCTCTGGAAGGGGTTATAAATAATAAAAGCGCTTGCACCACATGAGGATCTCTTGGACCTGGTGCTGTGATGCAGAATGAAATGAAGTATTAGGTGGTTTAATGATCATCTTTGACTTCAGTAGCACTTGGCCTGCAAATTTGGCTCCCTATTGCAAGATAAATTCCTGAGCATGTGGGTTTGGGGAGAAATGACCCTGGAGAGGTAGCATTTAAGGGTGACTTTACACAGGTGCTCCATTTTCAACAGGAAGTGATCTCTTTAGCAAGACAGAGCCTCAGATGCTCCTTCAGAGCTGCAGCACTTCCCTTTGGCAGTGGTGGATCTGTGAGGGAACTGGCCCACAGCTCTGTGCTTTCTGTGATGCTGGAGCAGGGATGAACCACGTTTGTGCCAAGTCCTGCAGAAAAGGGTCCAGAAATGTGTAGGAATTTATTTCTACGCTCATTTAGTAAGCTTGTCTTTCCAGGGCAACACTTGTTCAGCAGTTAGCAGAATATTTCAGATTTCTTGGAAAGCTGGACCCAATAATTTATTTCAGTTATTGACCATCTGTTCCCAAAGGATGGTTTCTCAAATAGGGCTGTGGATGCATTTCTTAGGTAAAGATTTATAGGATTTGTATTTTTAAAAAATTATTATTTTTTCCCTTTTGAAAAGTCCTGTTTTTCCACACTTTTGCCATGAAAGCAGGCTCTGGACCCCCTCAGTTACTCCCTCTTTTCTTATCTCTCTGCTCTTGGATGTTTAACTTGGGATCTCCATGAAGGAGATGCACAGCTGTGTTCCCATCTCAGATTTGCATCCTGGATTTGCAAACTGAATCCTTCATTTTATCTTCTGAAATCTCCTTGTAGGTGTCTACCAAAGACCATTGAAATTGAAATCACATTGCACACACATAAAAAAAAGTTAAAATCCTGTGTTTCTCAGTTCTGTCTGTCCCCAGTAAATGCCTTTTCCATTCACCATCCTGTTGTCAGCCTCGCCTCATCTCCTCTCTGTTCTCCTTCCAAACCTTGCTGATTCTTTTTGTGTAATGTCCCTTGGAAATTGAAATTCCCTTCTTGGAAAGGATTGCCCAGCCCTGGCACAGGTTCCCAGGGCAGGGGTGGATCCCCATCCCTGGAGGGATCCCCGAGCTGTGTTGGTGTGACACTTAAGGACATGGTCAGTGATGGCCTTGGCAGTGCTGGGGGATGGTTGCACTTCGTGGGCTCAAAGGCTTTTCCAACATGATAAAGGATAGTGATTCATGATGATTCTGTGGTTCTATGAAAATTCCTAATTGGGCTTTTTAATCTTGGTCAATGAACTACTTTTGCCTTCTGATTGAAAGAAACACCACCATGCTTAGTGACATTTCTTCAGCCCCTGGTGACAAATGTTTTTTCAGCCCATGTTCTTTGTGTCCTGCTTCAGAGTATCCTCTGCTTCCCACTTCTCCATCTCATCAGGAATAACATATTTGTCTTAACATGCAGTTTATCAGGTAGTAATAACCAGCCATGAAAATGAATGTCTTTAATTTGGCCACTGCTCTGATGTGACAGTGACAAAGGCAGCTCATTGCCTGGGCTAGGCTGGAACACTCCAGCTCCTCCAAGTTTGGCATCATGGAATGGAAAACAATGAAGATAGAGAAGAGAAAGTTTTACATTTGAATGAGTGCCAAGACATGTGACTCTAAATATATTTCTAAATGATAATTTATTTCCTAAATCACTTTATTTTTGAATTTGAATAGTAGTTATGGATGAACCCTCCCTGCATTTCATCAGGAGGTAAGTGAATGTTGAAGGAAACACTCTGGCTGTGCTGGTAAATATTTATTTGCAATAGATGTGCATCAGTGAAAGGATGCAGCATTGGCCAGGGCTGAATCCATCCCATAATGTAATTTACAATTTCCAAATTTATGAATTTATGTATGAAAGGCTGAGTACAGATTCTGCCATGAGTCCTGGCAGGTGAAGGTCATGTCACTGGAAAGCTCATTTTCCTCACGTATATAATCAGGTTTCTCATTTGATCTTTATGCAGCAGAACCAACCTGTGAGTCTGTGATCCTCAGGGAGCTAAGAAAAACCACCAATGTGGAATCAACCCACAGGAGGGGTGGAAAGAGAATCCATTCTAAAAATAGTTCACGTTGGGCTCCAATATAACACTGGCAAAGCCCCTGGGGCCGGGATCCAGAGGTGTGCACAGCTGGGCACGAACAGGAGCACAAATGCTTTGCTGATACGGGTGGAGGAACATGATGTGTAGTTCTGGGGCATGTTTTCTCAAAGCTGCTGGCAGAGTAGGAAGGGGCAGAGGAGGGAGAGCAAAACATTGCCTAGGAAATAAAAATATTTAGAGGGAGAAGCTTGAGGAACTCTGTCTAATTAGTTTAGCAGAATGGCAACAGGCAACCTCATTGTGCTGAAGAATGTTTTAATGTCAGAAAACTCAGAAAATCCAATCTTGGCAAAAACCCCATAATGCAAACTAATGACTAAAAGCAGAAAGTGAGCAATTTCAACATAAATGTGAAGTGAGTGTTTTAGAGGCAATTAACTGCTGGAATCAGCTATCAAAGAAGTGCAGGACTGGTTATCTCTCGTGGCTGGTCTCTCTATGAGATACATTTAGGCCCTTTGTTGAGCTGAATTATGTCAGAAAAGTGGTTCTTTGACAGAGTCCGGGGAGAAATTCCCTTTCACTCAGGTCAAAGGAGGTGCAGGGCTCTATTGAGCCCCAGCTCCCCCCACCAGCACCATTGATGTCAGAGCAGAGAACGTTTGCCCATTTGAAGATTTCCTGTTTCCAAACCTTTTTTCAGTGTGTTACTGGGTGTCTTTGTGAAATTAATCCTGTTTGTTAGTATGTTTTAAATTATTACTTAATTTTAATGTAAAAAAATCTGATTTTTTGATGACCTAGATTAAATTTGTTGTGTATAGGAAAGCCATTAAGAATTTTTACTGTGGGATGGAGGTATGGAAAAAAATACTAAACATGTTCAAGAGATGTTTCACCTTTGCCTTGTGGTCACTGCCTGGCACAGGATTGCAAAGGGCAACTGTGCTGATCTGAGCTGCTTGTGGAGCCAAACTAGACAACTCAAAGCATTTCTGTGCCTTTCCCCCCGTTATTTAGTAAACAATTTACTCCTGTGTCCTTTGCTCGTAAACCCATAAATCTGTGCTATAAGTAAACAGTTCAATTTAATAGTCAATTTTTTCTGTACATAGTGAAAGTGAGTACATTTGAGAACCAGTGATTTCTGTCAACAACAACAAAAATGATGCCTTTCTACTCGTGGGTGATGTGTTCCTGCCTCAGTCCGGAAGGGCTGGCAGTGTGGCCGGGTCCCTGCTAATTGGAGGGGACTGCACTGGTGGCAATTAGGAGGGAGACCAGCGGAGCAGGTCGATATCCTTGAGAGCAGCCTTCCTGTCCTTGGGGAATCCGTGCCAGAGCAGGGCTGCCGTCTCACAGAGACTGGGGGACAGCCTGCTGCTACTGGGAATTCATTTGCCTTAACTTACAGGACTGTTGAGTGTCAGTTCATACAATAAATACTAGAATTAGAAATAGCTAAACAGAAACCAGGTACAGTTCATACAATAAACTGCATTAAAGACTCAAGTACTGGGTACCCAGAGCAGCTGTGGCTCCCCTGTCCCTGGAAATGTCCAAGGCCAGGTTGGACAGGGCTTGAAACAACCTGGGCTGTGGGAGGGGTCCCCAGCAGAGGCTGCAGGGACAGGTGGCTCTGCTGACCATGCTGTGATGGAGTCACGGCCCCTGGGACTGCCAGAGGTGGGAGAAGTTCTGCTCCTGCTGATCTTGGTGGTGTCACAATAGAATCAGAGTCATGGAATGGGTTGGGTTGGAGGAAACATTAAAGCCCATCCAGTGCCACCCCGTGCCATGGGCAGGGACACCTCCTACCAGCCCAGGTTGCTCTGAGCCTCATCCAACCCAGGCTGGGACACTTCCAGGGATGGGGCAACCTGTGCCAGGCTCTGCCCACCCTCCCAGGGGGGAATTTCTTTCTAATATCCCCTCTAACCCATCCCTCTGGCAGTGGGTAAGCCATTCCCCCTTGTCCTACCACTACAGCTCCTGATGACTGGAAATGCTGGTGGGAAAGGGTTTCCTGACTGGCAAAGTGCTGCTGGGAGGCTGGAATGGGCTGCTGGAGGGCACAGCCTCACCCTGTCCATTATGGGGTGAGTCAGGGAAAACAGGACTGAAGATTTCTCTGTGTTTTCAGAGTTAAAAGTGTTGCTGAATTTTTCAGGAAGTTTCAGCCATAGCCCAGGAGGGTCTGGGGGTGACAGCGCAGTGTGGGGTCCTGACAAACCCCACTGGGGTATTTCCAGAGTGTGGTGCAGATCTGCCCATGTATACCATTCCTAGCATGGCCCAGGTTTAATGAAGATACCCCATTATCTTGGGGATCCAATTTACTGACTGTCACTGTTAATGAAATCGGTAGAAGTAAAACTCCTCATTTGACATTCCCAGGGACACAGACAGAATCCATTTCAGGTGAGCACAAAAACTCAGCCTGTGAGGTACCTGTGACTGTCACAGGTGAAAATATTTGCTAATGAAGAGTGTGTTAGTGTGAGACAGGTAGAGAACTCCCTCAGTCTCTTAATTTACTTTGAATAATTCATTAGCTCGCACTCCTCACCCATGGCAGTCATAGGTAAATCCCACACTGGAGCTGCTAATTAAAGTTGCAAGATGAAGGGAAGCTACTAATGAGATGTGAGACAAGTCCTCCAACAATACAGAGGTAGTTGTAGGCACATAAAGCCTTATTGTTGGTTTTCACAGGAGGATGAGGAAGTGCTGAGGCATTTGCACTTGTTACAGCCAATGTTGGATGTGGTGGGACTGTGGACACCAGGCTGAGGGATGGAACTTCTCCTGCTCTGTGACTCCCTGACAGGAGGGGGTCGGGCTCTGCTCCAGAGGAACAAGGGGAAACAGCCTCAGGCTGTGCCCAGGGAGCTTCAGGTGGGACATGAGGAGGAATTTCTTCCTGGAAGGGGTGCTGAGGCATTGGCAGGGGCTGCCCAGGGAGGTTTGGAGTTCCCACCCCTTGGAGGTGTCCAAGGAATGACTGGATATGGCACTCAGTGCTCTGGGCTGGGGCACAGGGTGGGCTGGGAGGGCTTTTCCAGCCTCAGGGATTCTGGGATTTTCTGCAGAGGAGGTACCAGCAGTGCTGAGATGGGTCCTTAGGGGTCATCCAACATGGTGAGATGGAAAATTGATCATTATTTCACATTTTTCTTGTATATATATATAAAAAAGTTAAACAACAAATCTATGATGATTTTACCAGACACTTTTATGGATGAATGTATCACTAAAATATGACCTGTGTTATTTTATAAGTTCTAGCACAATCGTTTTACCCATGTGATGAGCTGGGTGTGCCCTGGTGTCAAGTGGACTGGACTAGTGATTTTCATTTTGCAGAATGAAAAGTACAGATATAGTTTGGGATGGTAGATATTAATATTTCTTGTGCTTTCATCACAATGTGAAATTTAGCAATTGAACGTGGAGTTGCAGAGTTGTTGCCTCTGTGTTGTTCGTGTGGTTCGCGTTGCCTGGCTGATTCACTACACAGAAGTGTTTGATGTTGCCACACATTTAAATATGTTTTCTGCTGCTTTGGAATGAGATGGGTAGAGATCTGTATGGGGATCTGGAGGAGGATAAAAATACACTTTTAATGATTATTTTCAATGTACAAATTGCAGCATGCTACTCAGACAAAATCAGATGAGTTAAGGCACTTTATTTTATTAAACAAAATGTCTCGTAGGGAAATCTGCACAGCAGAGCTTCACTGAATGTGGGAAAAGTGAGTGTGTGGAGGGTCTGTTGTAAAGGGAAAATATCAGCTAGACTTGGTTCCTGGTCCTGCTTGTTGCCTGGGTAGAGCAGTGGCTCCTGGGGCAGGGGGTGCAGGGACCCTCTGCAGCAGCTGCTCTCAGACACTGCAGGGTCAGGGACCTGGTGGCACATGGATTTTAAGCCCCAGAAGACAATGTCTCTGACAGCAAAGCCCACCACAGGTGACCCCAGCCCCTCTCCCTGTTTCTCACCCCTCGGGGCTGGTGCAGCCCTTGTGTTGGTGAGAACTGGGAGCTGCTGGTTTGGGAGAACAGACAAACACTTCCTGCACTGCTCTCTCAACTCCTTACTCGTTGATCCTCACAAATGTACGTGGTGTTTGGAAGTCCAGCCTCATCCAGGGCAGCATCCTAACACAGTCCTGCCCTCACACAAACTCCCTGGCTGCGACTCCACCCTGGCTCCACAGTGAGCCTGTCATTGCTGGAGGGATCAACAGGGAATTAGAGAAAGTACTGGTTTAGGAAGAGCCTGGCAGGAGGGAATAGCCTTGAACTGCCAGAAAGCAGCACTAGATTAGAGATTAGGGAGAATTTTTTCCCTGGGAGGGTGGGCAGGCCCTGGATCCCTGGAAGTGTCCAAGGTTGGACAGGGCTTGGAGCACCCTGGGACAGTGGAAGGTGTCCCTGCCCATGGCAGGGGTGGCACTGGATGGGCTTTAAGGCCCCTCCAACCCAAACCATTCTGGGATTCTACAAGGCTTTTGCTTTTAAATGGCAAAAGAAACCTATTGCTGGAAGTTGAGTCAATCCCACAGCCAGAGACTTTGTTATTGCCACATAATTATTGACTGAGGGGTTTTTCAGATGAGGCTCTGCAAGCCTGCTGATTCATTACCCCATTCTTTGAGCAGCTCAAGCTGCCTCAGAGCAGGGGTTCCCCATTGTTTTTTGAAGCTTCACGTGGGCATTTGTAATTCAGCCTGTCCCTGCCTTCAGCCTTTGTCTCCTCGTGAGTTTAGCATTGCATGTGGGTTTAGTATTGCGTGTTCTCTGTCTCCCTGGCAGGTTGAAAGCTTCAGCAGTGAGCAATACCCTCTTCATGGGCTGCAGCCTGACACAGCCTACGAGTTCCAGGTCAGCTGTAAAATCCACCCTGAGAGAGGGCTGTGGAGTGAGTGGGGCACGAAACAAGCCCAGACTCCAGAGGCAGGTAAAAAGCAGCACTAAACCTGTGCCTAAAATCTGCATTCGAGGGGTTCCTTCAGCTAATAAAGTCAACCTGCTGCTGGGCTGGTTTGTGGGACTCTGTAGAGCCAAGAGGAAAGGAGCTCCTCTAAGAGAACTGCTTTCTGAATGAACAAAAGATGGAGGTGTTGGAGTTTCTTGCAAAACAGGAGTTTCAAGAGCTCGCTGAGAGGAGCTGAAGAATAAGGGGGGTTGGAATAACGTGATCTTTAGGGTGCCATCCAACCCCAACCATTCTGTGACTCTCTGATCTCCTACTTGGCTGTGGTTGCTCTTTTTTTTGTGAATTACTACAACCCCTCCAGGCCCAGGCTGTTATTACTCATCCCATTTGCCATGGTGAGAGCACCAGTCTCTGTAAGAAGCATTGATTGGTGCTGGAGGTGTGAATTTTCCTTCCTTCCCCCTCCTTCCTCTCACAGGTTTTCTCCCCCATCTCGTTGCACCCTGACTTGCCAGGGTGTTTGTGGTTGTCACCCCTGTCCCCAGCCCTGCTGCACAATGGGGATGAGGAGGTTTTGAGCTGATCAAGGAGCACTTTGTGTCCCCAGACAAGGTGACAGCAAGGGGAGAAGCTCTGGGACCTTGAAGGAACTGAAGTTTCCCACGTGGATTAACCTGTTGCGAATCCAGAATTGCACCTTTTCAGCAGGAGATTCCTTTCCCTGTTCCTTTTAGCCTGCCACAAAACCTGCCTTCTGCAAGCCCTGTTCACAAGGGGGCATATCTTTTTTTGGCATTTAATTCACATGGCTCACGAGCTTCCAGATCCAGGCTGGATCCCAGCTGATGCAACCCCATATCCCACTTTTTCTGCCTTGAGCTCACCCCTTCATCCCTCCCTCCCAGCCAGAGAGCTCTGCTTTTGTTTCTGCTGTTGCTCCTGCTTCTTGTCCCTGTTGCTGTCACTCCTTGCAGCTCACACAGGACAAACTGCTCTGAATGTCACCGACACAGAGGGGGTTTGTGCCTTTGGAGCCAGCAAAGAGCAGGCAGCCCTGTCCTTGCTGGGCTCCCCAGCAGCTGCCCCCTGCTCTGCCTATCAGCAGCAATTAATACTTGAATCTGATTGAGTTCATGTCGGTCAGGGCCCTTGAAGAACCAAACTCTGCCACCTTCTGTCCCATCAACTTCCTTTATGTGTATCTCTGGTTCTGGATATTTGGAGCACATTCACCAGCCCCAGCTTTGCTTTTGTGCCATTTTGGGAGGTTTATTCAAAGCATCAGGAGTTCCCAGACATTCTGTGCTTATAAGACTTGTGGAAAGAACAGGGGGTTTAAGCTACCTCCAACAGGATCCCATCCAGCTGTTAAAGACATTGATAGCCTAGAGCCACACAGCAAAATCCTTCAGCTCCCACAATGTCCATCACCCCAGGCTGTCTGTGCTTCCAGGATTGGTGTAGCCAAGCCCAGGGACCTTAATAACCCTCAATTTCCTGCAAAGACAAGAGCTAACACTGTCCTTTTGCTGTGTGGGTTCCCTTGGGAGCCACCCCAGCCACCAAGGGCAGGGTGAAGTCCCCAGCCGAGCAAAACCCCCTCCTTGGCTTTATGGCTTGTTCTCCTCAAGTTCCCCATCACCAGTGGGCTGAACTCGACACCAAACACAGACTGTCACATATTGCATCACTTCAGGGACATTTTAAACCCAAAATGTTCATTTTCTCACCTTGTCCCTGCCCCCCAGAGCCGACTGGGATGCTGGATGTCTGGTACCGGCAGCAGGATGTGGGCTCTCAGCAGCAGAACATCTCCCTGTTCTGGAAGGTAAGTCGAGTGGAACCTGAGCAAAAAACAAGGAGTTTAGAGAGGAAACTCCAGCTTCTGAGCCCACAGGGAAGGACTGACCCCTGTGAGAGCACAAGGCTTTACCAGGAGCCAGGGACAGGGGCGTGGACAAGACTCACCTTCCCCAGGAGGAGATTCAGCAACACTTTTCTGCTCATAGAAACCCAGCATGATTTGGGTTGAAAGGGATCTTGAAGATCCAGCCCTCTTTTTCCACCTCCTGCCATGGGCAGGGACACCTTCCACTGTCCCAGGGTGCTCCAACCTGGCCTTGGGCACTCCCAGGGATCCAGGGGCAGCCACAGCTTCTCTGCCCAACCTGTGCCAGCCCTGCCCACCCTCCCAGCCAGCAACTCCTTCCCAATATCCCATCTAAGGAAGAGCAGAGCAATGAAAAAAGGAGGGGAAGAAAGGACAATTTTTTTGTAATAACCCCTTAAGGTGACCAAACTCCCCAAAATGTAAGAGCTGGATGTGGTTTGGGCCAGGGAAAGGGTCCTGTGGGGTCACTGCTGTGTGGAGGGATGGGCTCAGGGGTGTTGTCCAGCAGGAGGAGAGGGGTTTTCTGCACAGGTTTGGAACCACACACAGCCCAGTTTCTAACAATAAAGCTGCACATCTACGACTGGACAAACTCAAAAGCTGGTGGGTTGTGTCTGGTGGGCAGAGCCTCCTGTAGCTGGGGCCAGGATCCCCCCAGACACATCTCAACCTGTGCAGATTAAAACCCCACTGCTGGGTAAGAAATTCACTGCTGTGTCTTCCCCCCACACGCTAGAAGTGAAAGCAGAAACTCTCATGTGATTCTGTGACCCCAGACGTTGTGGCTTCAGCTTGGAGACCTTTATCTTGCAGCACTTTCTTTATCAGAACTGCCTTCCTGCAGCATCATTCATAAAACAGGGCAAGGAACTGCCTTTAGGGGTTGATGACAGCTACAAAGAAAAAGGCTGAGTGCAACACCCTACCAAGAGATGTGCTCCCATTTGCAGGCAAACACCCAGAAAAGGGTTGCAAAGTTCATCTCAGCAGGTTTTCAGAGTGGTTCCAGGGCTGTGTCTTGTCCTGAGCCCCTGCCAGAGCACTGTAACACTGCCTTTCCCTCGTTTGGGAAGGGCTTTGTTCTTTTTTTCTGACAAAAATCAGCCAAGGAAATGAATTCACGTCATAGAAACACCAGAAACCTGTGAAACTGAGAGTACAACTGCAGGTACCCAGAGGGGAGGAAAAACCAGGGTGAGGTGTTAAGGGACAGCACAGACTGTCAGAGCTGTGTGTTCCAAGTGGTTAAATTAAAATAATTTTTCATTGTGGCTCTAAGTAAAATCCAGATTTTTCTCCAAAATCAAAAACTGCTTATTTTTAAAAATCCAGTTGTGTTTAACATTCTTTTTTTAACCCCTTGGAAAAGCTTGGCTTGCATTCAGCCTCAGGGCAGGAGGGGAATGAGTGTTTCACTATCTCCAGCTGCTGGAGAAAGCAGCAGCTCACAGCAGAAGAGCTTCACTAAACTGGAATTAAATGGGAAAAATAAATCCTGGAATGATTTGGGTTGGGAGGGACCTCAAAGCTCATCCAGTGCCACCCCTGCCATGGGCAGGGACACCTTCCACCAGCCCAGGGTGCTCCAAGCCCCATCCAACCTGGC
>JAWWEE010000399.1:0-11737 GCA_035221455.1 Xenops minutus | reverse complement strand
GGGATAACAACCAATGGGGAAAGGGTTAACTAAAGGCCAATAAGGGGACTTCACATAGTCCTGCAAGAACAAATTCCTGCATACTAGGCTAGGGAGATAAAAGTTTTCTCAAGGGTTTTTGGGAAAGAGAACAGTGACTCAGGGAAAAAGACAAAGAATCCATTTTACAATACAGTAAAAGCCTCAGTTTTTAAGGCATTATGGCTGGTTTCTTCACAGGCCCATTTCTTGCATGATTTATCCACTTCTGATATTGTAAGTACACTGCCACAGGCACCTTTCTTTTTTCCTCTTGTAGATAGAATGCTAAGAATTATAACATATATTAGATATATGTAAAATGCATAAAGTTTTTTCTCTAAATAAACAATGCTTTATTTTCAAGCTAATTTATTGTATCTGCAATCTTCAGTGACTGAAAGGTCTAAAATCCAGTAATACGCATCCAGCCAAGAACTTCTGTGGAGACATCTTTTGCAGAGGACCATCCTGATAGGGATGCTTTAGATGATAGGCAAGCTTTAGTGTCCACCAATCTCTTCTCCCCACTCTGTTGCAGTGCTCAGTGTTGTTCTGCCTCAGTCCAGCTTTCCTACTCAACAATTATACCTTCCCTGTGTAACTGGGATGTTCCAGCAACCAGCACAGCCCCCACTGGAACCTTTTCCCATGCAACAGGCCCATTTTATAGTACTACTGGGAAGATTAGGACTTACTTAGACCAAAGATATTCCCCATAACCAAGTGTTTCAGTTGCGTCTTTGTCTTTTCATTTGGCAGGTGAGCCAAATGCACTTGTATTCAAGTAAGTTGTGGGATCTTGAGCCAGATTTAAGAGAAACATGCAGACTTGAGCCTTACCTCATGGAAACTCTGAAATACATTGCACACCAGCACAAATACTGGCATTTGGTAAACTCTGATCAGAAATGATAAAGTAAAAGGTAAATTTTGTCTCCCATATTTCTCAAAATTTGTATTTGTCTCAAGGCCGCATTAATTTTTTGTCCGTAGGGTTGTTAGTCCCGAAGATGTTATGCACAACTTCACTGTTGTAACAGACCTAAAATATGACTCATTCAGAGAGGACCTTATGAAAGAAATGAGCAGCTCCTACCTAGCTGTGCATGGCACAGTTAAGAATTGGGGTTGAAACACTGTGAAAGTAAATTTAGATTTGGAATAACTAAGCTCAAAACACTTCAAGTTCAAGAAAAATTAATGAGGGTGGAAAGAAATAGTTTGAGAACAAAAGGTGGCCTCTTGAACACCTGCAGTTATATATACTGCAGAAGGTTTTGTCACTAGTTGCTGACACACTTCAAGACAAACCAGGATCTCTGGGCAGTGTCAACAATGACATTAGGTTTCATGAGCCTACTACAACTTTTAAGAGAGAAATTGTTCTCAGCTCGAAGTCAGTAGTAGCCTTGAACTGGAGCAGCAATAAAATAGATAGGTCATTCTGGTTTTATGACTAATGTATCTCCAGAGCTATGCAGAAATGTGGAACTTAATTAAGGGGCTTTGTTAACATGTCTCAACTAGCTGTACTGCTATATATTGTGTAAAGAGTGGAAAATCACAGTGAGCTGAAATCCTCCTGAAATGTCCAGGTCATTTCTCACTTGTATCTTACTTTCTTCATGTTCAAGCAGTACAACAGCCCTGGAAATAAGGAAGAGTTTGATCTGTTACTTGTGATGACAGACCACCCTGAATGGCAGATCTGAGCTGCAGATATCTGGGAGCAGCTTCCATATTTTACTCTTTGTGCTTCATCATCATCATCAAAGCTGAATCTATCTCAGAAGTTTCTGACGCTATAAGTATTTGTGCATCTACTTGGAAAACCATTTATATCTCAAAATGCTGTAGTGGCAGTTCTTGCCCTCCAAGTGCGTAGACACTATCATCATCATCTGTCAAACAATCTCAAGATACATTGTGTTTCCAGGCTCTTGCAGAAATGCAGATAGGTTATTTTGGGGTTTGCTGTAGATACCAAAACTATATATCACAGTTGGAAGTGCTCCTTGCTAGAACATCAATTCTATGTATTTACTTTCATGTGCAGCACTGGGAATTGTTTTTCCTTTTGACATGGGATTTCCTGAGCAACTTTTTTATTCACTAGAACTTTCATTTTTCCATTGTCAAATGGCTGCATATTATTTAGACTCACGGAACCCTTCTGCACAGACAATTCGAGAACTTATACAGTGTTTAATGTGAAGGCACAATCATATATCTTGAATTTAATTACATATTAATCATACTAATTTGCAGGTGGATCCTGACCATCCCTTTTTTGTATCCAATTTAGATGCATTGCCATTCAAAATTCAACGTGAAGGCTCTACTTCGTTTGGAATTCATTATCCTTCCTGCTGTATGGTCCTGTGGTTACCAGTAGTTGTTTATGAAATATTCTGTTATTGTCACATAAGATTTTGGGGTCTCAGGGGTTATTCATACAGCAATAACTCATTCTCTGTGAAAATGATACTTAAATAATCATTCAAGAAGGTTAGAATGGTGCATCTCTTTTGAGAAGAATGGGATTTAAATAATATTTCTATTTGCAAAAAAGAAGTAATTTTAAAAGGTAGATTATCTTGCAACCAAAGCATTGCAATTAATAATTTTCAGAATTATTCCCTTTGAAATTAAGTAGATTTAAAATATCAGGAGGAAGCAAATCCAAATAATTTAAAATATTTTTAAGACAAATCAATTCTTACTAGTTATACCAAGTTCTTTTGATATGATACACCAAAAGCTGTAAGTTTTATTTACCTTCAATTACAATGTTAATTGCACTACTTTCAGAAGTTTAACACAGGATACACAAAATAATTAGACCAGTAGGTTAAACGGAATAGCATTGAAACCCTTCTCCCATGACATTTCCACAGGTTTCTTAGCCTAAACCTTTCTTTTTGTTCTCTTTCCATTAACATTATTTCAGGAGGTCACAATATTTTACATTTTGTCTTTGTGACTTTATTTAAAGTATATACCATGGATTTCTGCATTTGGAGGATACATGGAGAGCTGAAATGAAACACTTCATTCTGAGATGATATTGATGTCTGAAAAGAAGAATAAACCCTCTGTGTTTAATGATTGCTTTTCTGATCTTCAGGAAATAATAAAGAAGAAAAGAAAGAAAAATGCATGTGGCTTTTTTTCTATCCCTCTACAAGTACATTTTCTATGACAGAACTAGCACAACTAGTACAACACTGAAGGTCTCGCTCATTGCACTAACATGCATTATAACCTTCATTATTTTACTTTTTGTACTTAAACAATATGATCTTTTAAAATGCAGGTATACTGTATAAATTGGAATTTGTCTAAGTTTGAGCTAAGAAAAATAATTGTCTTTGTTTTTCTATATCATGCTACTCAGAAAGAAACCCTAGCAATTAAGTACTACTTTACAAAAATAAAGAGTGGAGTTTTTTATTTCCTCTTCTTTTCAGGAAATAAAATAAAATAAATAACTTTAGGTAGATAGTAATATTTTAAGACATTGTTTCTTTTTTTTTTTTTCAATGTCACAGCTTACTACATTTAAATATATTGCTTTTATTATTCCTTATTTCTCTTTTTCAGTTTTGTTTTTTCTTTTTTCTTTTTTTTCCCCTAAATCTCCTGAGGAATTATAAATTCATTGCATTAATCAATACATTGATTAAAAGCATCTTCCTGGAAAATAGAGGCTCATTCAAGGTATGCTCTACAATTTTGGACTCTCCAGGGACTGAAAGAACCATTAAGAGAGAATTCTGCCTTATGGAGCCACCTAAAACTTTGCATCCAATTGTGGAACTTTGTAACACTCCAGCAAGAGAGGCTGCAAGCTCATGGGCTCAGCTAGGAGTTTTACTTTAAAATATATATATAGGGTTCTTTAATACCTCAAGATACCTAAAGAGAATAAGCTGCAGACTTGTTCCCAAGAGGTATCTTTATTAGTTTTGGGGAGAAAATAAGGGAATTTGGCAAAGGTTCAAAAAGAGCACTGCACAAGTGAGACAAAATGTTCCACCACAATACTAGACCCAGTGCATAGTAATCCACAACACTTAAGTCAAGATCTAATCAATCCACTACACTCAAGATCAAATCTACCCACAACACTCAAGTTAAAATCCAATCCTCCAGCTCCAAGACACTCAAAGCATCAAGAAAGGAGCAAAAAAAGAGAAGCAGAGGGAGCAAAAAGAGAGAAGAGGAGGGAGAGACAGATCAAACAGCTACCACTGGCACCTTGTGGAAGACCAGCTCTCACATGTCCAGGTGGCAGGGCTGTGACACCCCTATGCCTTTGGGTTTATCTGCTCTGGTCTCTATGGCCAAAACTCCAGGTGGGGCCTTTGACCCACCGGCCACTCTGGGGTCCCAAGCTGGGCTGAGGGGCCATGTCCTCACTGTCCTTGCTAATCCAAGCCCCAGTCAGGGACTCCAGGAGCTGTGGTGTGTTATAGCTTTCCTGGGCTTTTTGTGACTGGCAGCTGCTCCAGGGCTTCCCCATGTGGCCTCCAGAGACTTTCATAAGGGGTAAGAGGCCACCCCACCTCTGTGAGATTTGACCCATCCCTTCCCCCTCTGCACACACACACCCCCACACCCCCACCCACAAGGTGGTTCGGACCCAGTAATTACTGATCTAGTATCTAACAATCTTGAAGACAAAATCCAGAAACATACACTCATAAACCCGAAATGTTTAAAATATGAGACTGATAAAATGAATTAATTTAAATTCTGGAGGTTTTCAAATAGGTTGAAATAATATTATCTTACTTTTTTTTTTTTTCCATTAAGAAATCTTTGCCACTAAAGTGAGATTTCCTAGATCTTTATAGTTCTGAAGTTTTGGTGTAGAGGGAGAAAGACTGGTGGAGTGTGGTGCTCACTTTGGTATGCGCCCACTACAATGTTCTTTTCTGGGCAACCCATGGTGCTGGGAACCTCAGCCTCAGACCCAATCTGCCATTAGGTTTATGGTTAGGGTTTAAAGAACCATAACGCCTACAGATCCAGGGAGATTTGGGTTGCAAATGGCACGGCACTGACATTGTTCCCTCTACCCCTTTCCAGCTGTGACACCCAAAGTGCTGCGAATATCAGATGCAAGCGGCCATTAGAGTTTGGGTTAGGGTTCAGAGAACCATAATCATGCAACTGCAGAGACACTGGTCCTGAAAAAGGCATGACAAAGGGAGCACCTGCAGAAACATTGCTTCCTCCACACCTTTTTCATCGGGGCTATCTTGGGACCTCAGTCTCAGACCCCAGTTGCCATTAGGTTTAGGGTTAGGGTTCAGAGAGCCACAGAGCTTACAGCTGGGGTTGCAAAAGGCATGCCATGTTTGGTTTTTTTTTTCCTTTCCCCATTTGCTCATATTCTGTTATTTTCACAACTAATCTGGCAGGCAGTAGCTTTAAATGATTGCAGCTTTTACGCATTAAGGTGAGAGGACAGCTTTTTAAGATATTCATATGCAGATACCAGTAAACTTTGAAGACACCTTAGAAAGTGGGAAAAGAAAGTAATAATCAAAAGCATTAAAACTATTATGTTTTTTAGACATGGCTTCTTCTTCACTCCTTGCTCTGAAGTTCATAGCCTGGGAGTCATTACTGATGGCAAACCCCCATATTCTATTTCACTACCAACCAAGCTATGGAAGGGCAGGGTTTGGAGGAGTGACAGTATAGAAATGCTTTTGCTGCTGGGGAAGAAAATACTCTGGGCAGTTGCTATTAAAACTGCAGTTTGCTGATTTTTTTCAACTTTTAAGTGTCAGTGACAATGAAATATGAGGGGTTTTGAAATACAGGTTCGGAACACGAACATGTTTTTCAGGAACATGACTACTGGAAAGGTAATAAAAATTTGGATTAGAAGAAGCCAGTGCTAGTGACTAATGTTAGGTAATTAAAGACATGGATTAGAAGTTGCAGTGTAGATCAGGAACTACTTCACAAAATAATATCCTGTGGAATAGATCATATATACATATATATGCATATATATATATATAAACCTGTATAATATATATAATATATATATTAGAATTTAATTTAAAGACTATGTCTTCAAACACATCTATATATTTATCTCCTGCTATGCCAGATGCAGAAGAATGGGCATTTATCCTCAAATTGTTGTGGGAGTAAAGGGCAAGTAAAGTCACTCGCAATGAAAAGGAAAAGCAAAAATTACCACACTCAAGACAGATATCTTAACTCTTGCCACTTTCTTACCAAGTTTGACCTGGGGAACAAGCAAAAGGTTTTCTGTAAGATTTTTTTTACATATCTTCTGTCTACTCACAGAGGTTTAAAAACCTTGGTTTGCTGTGCAGAAGCAAAAATCAGTATCAAGTCTGAATGAAATAGCACATCAAAATGTAATGAGCAACTTGGCTATATAGTCCATTCAGCATGTTACCTGCTGAGAGTCTGTGAGTCTCCTAGTTGGACCCGACAAGATACCTATTTTTATTCCGCTTTATAAATGTCTCAGATCTATGAGCCAGGAGCAGGGCTCACAAAATGCAGCAACAGGTTGGTGTTTATCCTGCTGGCCCTACAAATTTTTAATGTATTTGTATTTAAAAGGTCTTTCTTCAATAAGACAGAGGCCCAAAGGCTGTTCAGTTGCCTTTACAGCATTCAAGCAGAGTAGACCAATGCTGGAATGGGAAATAAGACACTGCTGCAGAAAACTTACCTTTGTGACTTAGTGTTTTCTAGCAGAGTGGGAACATCAGAGCTGGAGCAACTTGGGGCATCATTTGTGCCTGCAGCTAGAAGACTCAAGCCCTGTTGGCTGAAGAGAAAGATAGAGGTCTCTATGTTGACTGACTCACCTGGAAATTAAGCCAGGTAAAGGACCAGAGGTACAGGGCTAGACACAGGACTTGATATTTAGGCCATTAATTATGATAGAAAAAAAGTAAATGTTCATTCAGAAATAGATATTCATACAGAAATAGGTATATAAATTTTGTATGCGGGTGCTGATGTTGACAATGAAATATTTTTCCAGGCTGTCAAGACCTATCAGACACATCAGTGGGGCTGTAAAAAAAACTGTGATTGCAAGACTTGTTAGGATGCGATGAAAATAGTAATATTTTCCTTTCTTTTTTAGTTCTTCCTGACTTGATAGCACTAGAAAGAATATGGCAAACAATGGCATATTGCAGTCCTTGACAAGGTTGATATATATGCTTCCTGCTGCAAGTATAACATCCTAATCCAGCCTTAGACCCTAGAAATGGCAAGAGTAGAGTTTTGCTGTTATTAGGACATCATGTGTAGGAAAGGTACTGCACAAACCAGGAAGGACCACAAGGTAGTGCCTCTAACCCTCAAGAACCTTGGACAGAGGTGCAGGTCTTCCTTTGTAGCCAATGAGTTTTGTCTGTACATCCCCCTTGACTCTTAAAATATCAGAAGTGGTAACAATTATCAGGGAAATATTTACCTACTATTTACAAATCAGTATTACTTGCTGAGGAACTGACAGCATTTACCACATCTGACACCTGTGGTGCTGTTCATCTCTTCTTACAATTCCGATTAGATTCCTTACCATTCACCAGAGTATTCTTAACTTACTTCAGACTGCTAATTGCTAAAAGCCTTGACTAAGTGGAAAAGAATGATCAAGATGTTTTGAAATGTTGAAAGTTCTCCATAAGTCTCAGTAGGAGTCTAGAAAGAGGAGGAAAGAACCCATAACATAGGAAAAACACATTCATGATGTCTGATTAAGTAATTTTAGTAGCAGCATTGAACCCACTGGGATATCTATTAGACTTTTCCTAAAAGATTTAAACGAGCCTTATTCTGTGTGAGCACTATCCTAGGATCTGAACGATGACAAATTTTTATTCAACAGCTACTTTTAGATCCAACATATTGAAATCAGATGTAGTTTTAAAATTCCTTAATTATATGAGGATTCATGTTATTCATAGCAGCTCAGTATTATTCTATTTTTGTTTTACATGTGAAAAATTTATGTAACACTTCTTCAATTAAAACAATTACATGTATTAATAGCTACTTTTGAACAATAAGACATTGTCAAAAATTTGCTTTATTTTTAAAAATACTGCCTTGGCTCTGATTTGCAAATAAATATACATAACATTTTAATCACCTATTGGAACTCCTACAGTTTTTATATTTAATAAGCATTGTAGGAGCTACGCTGAATGGATATTGGCAATGTTCAGATTTTTTGTTGCTTCACTATATTTCCCCCAATTACTACTGTTTCTGAGAAATGTGTCCTTTTTTTTTTTTTTTCCTGTTCTTAAAATAACAGTTTTTTCTAAAAAGTACCACTACATTATGGTAATTATGATCTCATAGTCAGTTTTTAATTCTTTATAGATATGAGTCAAGAACACCGATAAAATAATGGTTGATAATTTCTAATTGTCTTTTCTCTCTCTCTTGATAGATTCATTAATGACACTTATACGTAGTTTGTATTGGAGTAAACCTAATATGAAGTTTTCAAAGTTCACCTTTATACCTCAGCCATCTTTTTCACAAACACCTGGAATTCAAGTTGCACTCAGCACTCCACAAATACCATTGACTGTTCCTGCTCTCAGTCTCAACAGAGGAATAAACAGATAACAATCTTCAAGTAACCCAAATATTATGTGTCAAAAAAAGTGAGTGTATATCACTATGTTTGACTACTAACTTTTCTGTTATTTAACTTTTGGTGGAATGGGTACTTTTTTTGTCTTCCTTTCTCCTTTCCACTTTGTTGCTATCTCTTTCTCTCTCTTCCTTCCCTATCATTTCAAAATTTCATATTTCTCATAAAAATATACGTAAAAATGTAATCTGATTCAATGTTTTAAAGTATTCAGAAGTAATTTCTCCCTTAATCTAGGTGGTCAGAGTAAAAAAGGCCAAAAGAGTTAGCTCCTTTCCAGAATAAATGAAGGCAATTATGAGACTATAACCCTGAAATCTTCAGTTGTCATTTTCTGATGCTTGCTCTAAGTCAAATCCAAAATTAACTAATAGAGCTTGAACATGCCATTTGCACCATCTCTTGCTGGACATGGACCTGTGGATAGTCCTGGCTGGGGTTGGCCCAAGGCTGGGCAGGACAGGGCTGTGGGGAATTGGAGACTGGCCTTGCTGTGGTATCATTGGGGCAGGAATTGATGGCTCCAGGGGTTGACATGATGTCCTGGGCCCTGGGTGGGATGAGGAAGACATAAGGGAGGAGGGCAGGGACAGTAGGGCCTGCAGTGACCTCAGGACTCTGACAATATCTTTCAGTATGGTTTAGGTAGCTCTGTATTTGCAGCTTTCATTGCAACCTTATGGACAAAACATGAGTTCTTCAAAATTTGCAGAGGCTGCTTATGTTTGATTCATCTTTCTTGTTTCTCTCTGCTCCATATAAATACTCAAACAGCTGTCACACTGTGTTCTAATGTCAATAAGGAGAACTGACCTAGAAGTCAATAGCCTTTTCTTTTTTAACACTTTTATATTACTTTTCATATGAAAATCAAGTGGCCACTGAAGACTCCTGTGTAAGACTTTCAGCTGGAGATGTCAGCAGCCACGCCTATAAGAAAGGAAGCCAGAGGAAACACCACCTGACTCTTCAGGTAAGGAAGTTCATCAGCCCATAGCCAGAAACAATGTGACAGAGGAGTATGTCAGCTCTAGTCATAGATGACAGTGGAGTCTTATGTGTCCCAATGGCCCTGAGGTGCCACAGCAGAAGAAAGCCCTTTTGCAGGCACTCTGCAAGGGACATCCATGGCTTCTAGCCAATAAGAGAAGAGAGCCATCACTAGAGCTCATAGACCTTCAGGACATGGTAACATCATAGTGCTGAATGGCAAAGACCCAATTTTGGCAGAGTATTTAGGTGGGTGTGCAGAAAAAATTTAAGCAGATAATTCCCGTACAGAGGCTCCTTTGTGCTGGTTATAAAATATACAGATCCTCATTAATAGTTGTAGCATCCTAATGTGTTACAGGATCTGCACCAAAACCTGAGATTTAAGTAGAGATAAGTAAAGGCAACTCACTTTTTTATTCTTATTTTTAATACCGTTCCAGTCTATTTTAGAAAAGGGAACTTGGGGATTTTGCTCTTGAGAGAACTGATCCTGTATTGATGTGGAAATGATTGCTTTTTTTTTTTTTTTCATAGACCAGGAAAAACAATTTTCAATACCTATATGAAAAATTTGATTGACATACAACATAGCCAGCCCCAAGTATTCAGCATTTGTGAGATAGATCCCCTAAAGAACAAGCTGAGTTAGCAAAATGACAGTAATTTTTGTTTTGTTTTGTTACAGCCTGTGCTGTAATTTGCTGTTATATTTGCCTTCTTGCTTTTCAATCTTTAGTGTAAATTGACTCGTATTTGCAATATTTTCTCTAAAACTAGGATTATAGGGGTCTGAGTATTTGTTTTATTTCAAATAAACCAAGATCCTTAGGTATGAAATTTTTCTTTAGCATACTGTCAATTCAATTGCATGATCTGCTGTCTTATCTGACCTGGGGAAGCAATTGCTGTTTTCAATATGAATTCAGCTTCTTAACATAGGCAGGAGTTTTTTCTTATTCATATTTCAGTACATGCCAGAAATGGGATAGATATTGTACAAGCAGAAAAAGGAATCATTCCTGAACTGAAAATCTTACAGTATTGTTAATTTTCTATTCCCAGAGGCATAGTAGTGATGGCATTTCTTATTATCTGTAATGTCTCTTCTTCCTTTAGCATATGTGACTATCCCTCCTTTGACCTTTGATGAATGTTACTAATATACATTGTCTCATAAAGTGGCCATCTTTTTGTAATAGCATCCATGTGGTGATTCCTTTTTGAAGGTTGCTGGTGTTTCTCTTTGCTGCTGCTATCTAACAAATCTTGTAACATTAGTAAGCAATGCAGATCTGCTAAGATTCAATAAAGAGGATGGCAGAGGGTGGCTTTGGCGCCAGCTGCACTCATGTGCATTGTCCTGCATAGCTCAACTTATTGCCAACTACCAAGACAACACCACAGCTTTTCATGTCTAAATACTTGACACTCTATACTTTTCCAGTAATTTCTCAGGCTTAGATATACTTAACTTTGTTCATAATCTGGGACAGAAAAATAGTGGTTATATTTTAAAGATATTTTGAAGAACACCTTCTGGTATAATGCCAAAGTTGAAGGACCCATACCATAACTCAATAAATGTTTCATCTCAAGTAACCAATTAGTTGGATTTGGAGCAGATTAACTTCTCAGAATTATTCATAAATAATATTTAAAATTATTAGTTGTTGAAGTGAAAAGATTAACTAAGTCTGTAGCTATAGGAATGTAAAATAATACAAATATATAATTTGCCTATGCCGAGTATAAAATGACTGTGGGTAAGATAAAAAAAAAAAAAAAAAAAAAAAAAAAAAAAAAAACAGGAAGCAAATTTCTTTTATTGCTGTTGAAGCATTATACAACAATGGAATTTAATATGTTTATCTCTTTCACTTTTTTTAATATGCATGTAAGTATTTGTGGTGGTTTGACCCTGAACAAACGCCTGGTCTCCAGCTAAACTCCTTCAAGGTCTTTTCCCCCCTCCCCCTTCTTTTCGCCTGCCAGAGGGAAGGGAAAAAAAAAAAAAAAGCAGCTCGAAATTTACGG
>JAWWEE010000398.1:0-11746 GCA_035221455.1 Xenops minutus | reverse complement strand
ATGCCATCCCATGCCATCCCATGCCATCCCATGCCATCCCATGCCATCCCATCCCATGCCATCCCATCCCATCCCATGCCATCCCATGCCATGCCATGCCATCCCATCCCATCCCATGCCATCCCTCAGACACCAGGCAGTTCTGAACAGCCTGTCATTAATCCTGCCAACACCAGAGAGTGAGAGTGAGATCAAAGAGGGAGAAGCACGAAATCCCAGCTTCACATTCCCTGCACTCAAAGGGAATGACAAGCTTAGGAACCAGCACAAATGATCCCCAAATGTCCCACTCCAGCCAGGCACCCACTGCTGGAGGCACCACAACTCCTGCTTAGCCCATCCAGATCCATGGATTTATCCAGCCCATGGAAAACTGCATAGCAAGACTGGAACCTTCCAAGGGATGGCATTTCCAGGAGCTCCTGCCTGTGGTTGAAACTGGAAATATCATCTTCTGAGGTCAGCCTTTCCTCCCTGCTCTGCAGATCACCTCTGGCAGGGCAAGAGCAGCCCGGAGGGGAAAGGAGGGAGGGGGTGTCACCCAGAAAGCCTTCAGGGAAGGTGCTGCCCCCTCTCCCAGGGCAATTTCCATTTCATTTTCTTCAGGAGGTGTCAGGAAGGTTGGTGACTCTTTCCCTGAGTGGAAGGGAGATGATGCATCTCCTCCTCCTCAGCAGGAGGAGGGAATTAATGCTCCCATAGCCCCAGGAGTTACTGAGCCTGGAAAAGACTGGTGCTCCTCCCAAAGATAATGTCCTTACTGGTCAGCAGGGACACCAGTTGGCACCTCAGGTCATGGGATCATGAAATGTCCTGTGTTGGAAGGGACCCACAGGGTCAGTAGAACCTCATTAACCCTGTGGGAGCTGCTGGAACCCACCCAAGACCCTTCCCTGAAGAGCTGGGGGATGAACTGGGTGAGACATAGAAGGAATGAAGGAACCTGCTGGAAACAGAGCCCTGCTTTTCCATTCTCTTGCCCTGAGACATATTTGCCTCCCCAGGTGGGTTTGTGTCCCCCCAGGACACAACAGCCACCCCAACCAGCTCTGAGTGTCACCCAGGCTCAGCCCTCAGGGCCATAACCCAGCTGCCCATGTGAGCTGCCCTGTCCAGCCTCTTGCAAAAACATCCCCAGAGTCTCTATCACTTCATAAAACCTTCAATCCAAAACCTGCTTTGGAGATATTTATACTGTTTGAGGTCATTTCCCCCCCCAGCCTGACTGTCACTCCTGGTTTATAGATTACTGGCAGCTCCCAGCACCCTTTGCTGGGAAAAAGAGGCTTTTGATAACTACAACAGCCCTCGAGAGCCTGACTTGAAACAAAACCAAACCATTCCCAACTTCATCATCCTGTGAAGGTTTATTAGAGTTCAGCTGTGACACACACCCTGTCAGAGGGGACACCTGAGCAGCTTTAGGGACACTTTTCAGCCACTTGCAATGAGCTCAGCTCTCCCTGTTTTCCCTCACTGCCTGCACAGTGTTCTCCATCAGCTGAAATGTGGTTTCTCCCTGTTTTCCCTCACTGCCTGCACAGTGTTCTCCATCAGCTGAAATGTGATTTCCTGGCCATGCAAACATCCCATTAATTGCAGCTAATGGGATGATGGAATGGTTTGTGTTGGAAGGGACCTTGAAGATCATCCATTCCCAACACCCTGCCATGGGCAGAGACACCTTCCAGGCTGGCCAGGGAATTGGTGGCATCACCAGCCCTGCAAGTGTTCTGAAAACATGGGGATGTGGCTCTGGGGATGTGCTTTAGTGGTGCTGAGGCACCAGTTTGATTTCATGGTCTTAGAAGGCTTTTCCAACCTTAATGGTTCTGGGATCTCAAGAGATTCCCACATTTTGCCTGAGGAAAAGACTGGGAAAGGCTGTCAGGGATTTGTCAATGAGCCCCCCAAGTGCTCCTTTCCCACTCTGGGTTCTGAGCACTTGGGTTTGTGCCCCCCATGAACCTTCTCTCCACCCTGAGAAAACAAGTGATGGAGAGAATTCCTTCAAGAGAGCAGGACAAGCTCAGATCCAATCTCCTCCTTCCAGCTGGAGCTCCAAGGGTGTTTGTGTCTCCAGAAACCATCACGAGGAGGTTCCTCTCCAGAAAGCCCTGAAAAAGCTGCTCTACGACTGAGCCCCAGCCCAGGGAGGGCAAAGAGCAGCCAAAAAACCAAATAACCAGCAATGACAGCAGCGAAGAAACAAACACACAAACCACGGTGGTGCCAAACAAGCTGCAAACACAAACTTTCTTCCCTTGAAGAACAAGCTGCAGCAGAAACTCAAAGCTGAGAGGCTCTGACAAAGCAGCAAGTGCTTCCAGTGGGATTTGAGATCCCAGCTTTAAAAGCCACAAAAGCCATGGGAGGGTTTTATGGAAACACAAAATGCTGCGTTTCTCTCTTGGGCTTCATCTTCAAATAGTTCTCAGAGTTGCTTGTGATGGAGGAAATAAAAGCCTACATCCCCCATAAGTCTGGGATAGAGGTCATGGAGCACCAATAAACACTTTTTCCCCCCCAACAAACATTAAAGTAAAATAAAATTGGAATTACCTGACTAACCAGCAAACAACTCCTCCACTCCACAGGAATCCAACACCTGCTTGTCAATAGTATTCCTATAAATACCTATTGATCCCTTCCCCCCTGGTTATTGATCAGGGGGTTACTGAGCTCTTGAAGCTCTGCAGGAAATTTGGGACACCTGAATCCCTAAATCATGGGATTTTAGGGTCACTGGTCACTGATACCAGACTCACCAGAGCATTAAATGAAGCTGCTGAGTGAGAATCAGCTGTGGAATCAATGAGAGTTTAATACTTTCTTTACATAAATATGAGCCAGGACACAAAACAATCAAGATTTGAGCTTGTCTTGCTCCTTAGTCCTATTTTCACAGGGTCAGCAGCTCCCTGGTTTTCCATGGAACCTCAACAGATTCACCTCTTTGGAATCTGCTCTTCCCAAAGTGTGTGGCATTAAACTCTAAAGATCACATAGTATTCAATTCTAAAGCTCACATAGTATTTAATTCTAAAGCTCACATAGTATTCAATTCTAAAGCTCACATAGTATTCAATTCTAAAGCTCACTAGTATTCAATTCCAAAGCTCACACAGTTTTAATGCCTTTGCAGGGCTGATCTTGCTCTGCTTTTTTCACTACTGTCACCAAGTCAGAGGAGTTTTTAAATTACCCTTGAGGTTTCCTTGAAGCCTGAGTATTTCCCTGAAATCCTCTTGTTCCCTTGAAACCTTCTCCCAGAGAAGAGCCTTGGAAAGGGTCTCTCTCTGTCTCTCTGAGTCCCTCCTTGGCCTCAGGCCTGATTTATAACCTGTGTCTATTTATAACAGGAGTTTTATATGACAAACTAATCATTCTGCTTGATGGTTAATAGCCTGCCATTCAAGGGCACTTTACATGTGCTGGGCTCTCTCCTGTGCAGGGAGGGAAGGCAGGGAAGCTGCTGCTAATCCAACACAAACACCCCTGGAGTCAGGCTGGAGCGTGGCATCGAAATCATTTACCAAACCATGAAATCTGAAATAGAACTTCAAACCTCCTAACCTGTCAGCTCCCAGCCAGGGAAAACATGCCCAGAGTGCCAATGCCTGTGATGCCAGGGCTGGGAGTTTGGACTGAGCTGGCCAAAGCAGGGAGCAAACCCTGGGGCATGGAGGAGCTTTGCTCTGCTCCTGCCTCAAACACAGCCTGCGTGAGTTAAAGCAAGAATTCCCTGCAGATTCCACGTGGGAAGGGCTGAGCCAGGGAAATGTGGGAGCAGGGAAGAGCAGCAGGAGCAGGACAAGCCAGTGCTCTTGTGGCAGCAGAGCTCATGGCACAAAGGTTAGAGTGGCCATGTGAGCAGCATCACCCCTGGGAGGTAACCTTGAGATCCTGAAAATGCATTCAGGAATCCATCCCTGTCCCAGAGCTCTCTGGGATGAATCCCTGGGGCTTTGGCCACATTTTCCACCCCCTCCCAGAGGGCTCTGTCAGGCTCAGAACCCACATTTTGGGAGGGCATCCAGCACAGAAGGAGCTAAAAAACCTGCAGAGTTTTTAGAACATCTCCCAGAAGGACGTGCAGATGATGCTCACCACCTTGCCAAGACACCTTTAGCTTGAAGCTGGAAACCCACAGCTGGGCTCTGTTTGGAATAAGCAATTAAGAGCGAAAATAATCACTTTTCTAGGCGTTCACCCTCACAAACCCACATCAGTTTGGCCTCAGTGTGGACTGGATGTGCATGAAAGAGCCTGGTGGGGATTGATGCAAAGATTGAGGCATTTCCAGAGGAAGGGGCTGGGAGGAAGAGGAGGGAGCAAGGGCAGGGTGAAGGCAGCCAGGTTTTAGTTTATTCAGTTTATTAGTTATTTAAATATCAGTAATATTTACTGATTCATCTCACAATAAACTTTCTGAAGGTGTCCTGATTTGACATATAGCACCTGGGCAAAGGTCTGACTCGGGTTATTAAGGTTTGAAACGGGAGGGGATTTTATGGCAAACCTTCCTATGAGGAACTCAAGGATAAGGGTAAGTGAAAGATAAGGATAAGTGAAACTTGTTCCAGTAAGAAATGTACTTTTCCTCACCCCCAATTTCCCCAAACTCCTGAATTTCCTAGAAATTTTGAAGAAAAAAAAAGCTGCAGCAGCTGGTTGTGTGTCCTGTTCTGCCAGGTGAGGTGTCCCCATCACGTCCCCCTGCCCCAGCTCATCCACACAGTGCACTGAGCACGTCCCAAAGACCCAGGAGAAAAAACCCCAACCATTTTGTTTGTGTCTTTTATAGACTTCTATCCCTTGCACACCACAACCAGCCACTGGCTGGGATCAACACACTTGGCCATTAAAGCACAGGCTCAAGCACAGGAGGTTTATTTTGTTATAAACAAGCTCTTCAGCCTGAACTCCTGAGTTCTTAAATTCTCTTGGACTGTGAAGTTTATGGCAGCACAAGAGTGCTGAAGTTCTGCTTCACACCCCATTAATCTGCCCCCTCTCCAAACAGCTCAGGAGCTTTGCAGAGGGTTTGTCTGAGCCCCAGCCCAGCCTCGTGTCCATATTAGTCAGGAGTTTTGTACACTTGTCCCTCCTCTCCAGAGCATCTCAGTTGTTTCTTGGCTGTTTCAGCCCATTTTAGTGCTGGATGGACAAGCTCGTGCTGGCTGAAGCCCCAGCTTAGGAGATCACCCAGAGCTAAAAGACTCCTTGAAAAAGAACATTAAAACAAAGCCTTTTGGCTGAAAGACCTTGGTGGTGCAGGGGAAAGCTCCTTATGGGACAGCCCTCCATCCTGGGGATAAATGGAGCTGATCAAACCCGCCAGAGGGTGACAGTGAACTCAGGATAAACCAAGAGACACGATGTCCATTCCCTCTGCCAACTTGGCTCCTGGCCCCAGGGCTCAGGCTGACAGAGATCTCTCTCTGGCTGGAGCACCCAGGCCATGTGGCTTCGAGACAGACACCAGAGAGAGGTTTTCAGTCTCCCTCCAACACTGGCCACAGGCAAAGCTCCTCCTGCCCAGGCAGATTCCAGGTTTCAGTCCCACTGTGTGTCCTCAGGACTTGGAGCCCCCTGGGAAAACTCCAGCACTCTTTATAAAACAAGGGAGAACAGGTAGAAGGGCAGAATAATTATAATAAGATCCTGGGAGTAAAACACAGCAAAGGAGAGAAGGGAAAGAAGTCACAACTCCCAAAACAGAGTCTGACAAACGTCTTTAGTTCTACAACAAAATAAATAGTTTGCCTGTCCTTGCCCAAGAACGGTGAGACTTGGTTCCAAAAATCCCCCTGGATGGAACAGCATGTGCTGGATGTCACAACACTGGGGTGATGCTGCTGCAAGTCGTGCATCAAACAGCCCAATTTATTACAAATATTCACACAGAACAAAGTACAGGATAGTAATACATGCTGGGATATCAGCCCTGGGCCCTGCCTGCATGTCCTCCACCACAACCCCGTGGGAGCAGCCCATCTCTAGGGACATCTGTAGTGATAGCTGGGTGTTAAAAGCTTTCTGAAGCTCCAAAAATGACTCCTGTCGCTCCTTGCTGTGCCTTTCCATAGCTGTGGATTCTCCTCTGCCAGCAGAGCACTCAGTGTGTGCTTAAAAGTACATTTTCCCCCAAGTGTGCTACAAAACAACTCCATAGGAATTCTGGCATGTATTGTGGAGCAAGAAGGGATGTATAAACGCTGGGAAATGCTGTGTTTTGGGCACATGCCACCGACTAGAAAGTGGAATTCACAGAATCACAGAATAGTTTGGGTTGGAAGGGACTTTAATCATCCAGTTCCACCCTCTGCCATGGACAGGGACACTTTCCACATGACCAGGTTGCTCAGAGCTCCACCCAGCTCAGCTTTGAATTCACCTGATTACCTGTGCAACATCACAAATGGATTATTCCCCGTGCCCTCTCCTTCTTCCAACAGGTAGCAATTTCATATGTTTTTCACAAAGGAAAAAAATACCATTTCCTACCCTTAAAGATGTGTCTCGAGGTGTTTACAGTGGAGAGGAAAGCCAGTTTCTAATCAGAGGATTCTTCCCCAGCTCCTGAAATACAACACCTTTCCCAACCTCCAGGCTCAGGAGGAGTGTTCCCTGGAGCTGATAAAATATCAGGTATTGAACAGCCTGAGCAGCCCCAGCAGAGAAGGGCATTTTTCCCACCTTCTGCTGAATCTTTGTTTTCATTGCACAAAGATATTGTAGTTGGGCAAAAATTGCAGCACTATGGAAGGGACACCTCCCGTTCCCTGCAAAGAAGAGGTACCTGCACTCAGTCTGGGGCTCTGTTTCCATGTATTTATGACACTGTGCTGGATTCCTCAGCTCAGCTGAATCACTAAAAGCCCAGGAGTCTGCTGGAAGGGGAAGGGGGGGCTTTTCTTCATCCCAGGGTGATACCACACCTTGGGTAACACTCTAACCCCAGGAAACATCCTCACCCTTCCATGGTATTAACACCAGTCTCATTGCAAAGCTGCTGGGGGGCTCAGTCTGCCTTTTGCCCCAGATTTGTCCAGCAAACCTTCACTGGATGCTCTTGGACAGCACTTGAAGCAGAGCTCAGCCCCTGAGAGCTGTGGAAGGGAGCCTTGCCCTGTGCTGTGTCTCATTCATTCCCTGCAGTCCAACAGGCACCCAAAGGTGCTGTACCTGCTCCAGGCTTCCCATCCCTGTGGATTTGCCAGGCTCTAGAGGAGCAGAGGGACACAGAGGGGGATGCTGGTTGGGTGGTGCAGCCCAAACCCACGGCTGTTCTTACTAAAACATAAGAACACAGTGAGGGAGTTTGTGCCCAAAGAGGTGCCCTTGGCTTTTGCTCTTCATAACAACCCCAAAGCACGGGCAGTGAGGGGGTTCAGCTTCCTCGGGAACATCAGGGAATACTTTGATATAACAAGCCACAATTAAAGAGTCCAGACCTTGGATTCCCATCTGAGAATTGAACCCCCTCCTTGCCAATATGTCCCATTCCCATGAGAGAGGGTCTGTACCACTTCAATGGCCTGGCAAAAGCAGTTTTTCTAGCAAAGCCCCGTCTCCTTCCTCCACAACACACAGAGCAAAGTCACCAGGTCATTTCCCCTCTCCATCCTTCATTTACCAAGTCGAGCACCCCCCAATCAACCCCAAAAGTCATGCTGATTACAAGTGCTATTGTGAAATAAAGGTACAACAAAACCAACCCCTTGCTCCGTGAGCACCTGGTGAAGCCCAAATTAAATATCAAACAGTCTGCTTGGGACTGATTAAAAAAGGATCACTGTTGGTGAGGAATGAACTGCTGTGGACCTTGGGAAAGCAAAGCTGAGGGAGCTGCGAAGGGCAAGGCTCTTTGCTGGTTTCAGAGGATGCCACAGGCACAGGGAGCAGGTTTTGAGGGCACAGGAGAGCTTTCCTCAGGCCAGTCTCACTGCCAGGCTGTGGTGCCCATCCTGCTCCACTGCTGCTACGCTCCCATGAACATTCCCATGAAGTCAGAGCCATTCTGGATGGTGAGGGGAGCTCCAGCACTGTTGTCCACGAATATGGAGGTGTATTGGCCAGCCTGCAGGAGGAGGAGAGGGAAAGGGGAATATCTGCCACATCCCAGTGGAAAAGGAGGGGGGAAACCCAGTCCACCTCCATGAGCTAAGCACAACCCTCCCCTGTGGCCCCTGGGAACAGGATCTGGCCAAACACCAGCCTTGACTGTGTGTAAGGAATTTTCTGTAGTGAAAGTGCATTACAGGTTTATTATTTGCCATGACATCTCTTTAGGTGACCAGTCAAGTGGCCACCTGTGCTTTGCTTCAGGTTCCCTTCTGTGAGATGGGAAATACAATTGTCCTCTTGGCAATGCAAAGGGAGAGTTGGAAAAGCAAAACACTGACTGTGCTTTCCTGGAGGGAAGGTGATGGCTGTGCCTTGAGACCAGAGTGGGAATCTGCCCCAGGTTCTCTCCAGTCCCCCCAGGGGAGGCATTTCAGTTCCTTCCCATTAGGAAGAAGGTTCCTAAAACCTTCCCCATGTCCTGAGGAGAGCTCAGCTTTCCCAGGAAATAATTACAGGCCTTCCAAGAGAACCAGGGCTGTGATTCCCAGGGTGTGAAGACTCACCTGCAGCTGCAATAAGCCATGGACATAGATAGTGAAGATCTTGCTGTTACTTTCCAGGCCAGCAATGACTTCCAAAGACCTGAAGAGCAGCAAAAGAAAGATAATCAGGTTCAACCCCTTAGGCAACCACGGTGGAATGACAATTGTCTCACAGCCCCTTAGAAATGAGACCATCTGTACTGAAGAGGTGACCTGCTGACATTTGGAAATGTCCAAGGCCAGGCTGGATGGGGCTTGGAGAAACTTGGGCTCGTGGAAGGTGTCCCTGCCCATGACAGGAGGTGAAATGAGATGATCTTTAAGGTCCTTTCCAACCCAAACCATTCCATGATTCCAGCAGCAAAAAGCTGCCTTGAAAACAGACCAGGAGAAGCTGGACTGATGGAAATCCTACGAGGACACAGAACCAACACTCAGCTGGAGGGAGGAATCTGGAACCACCTTCTCTCACCTTCTCCAGGTCCTGTAGTGCCTATTCCCACCCCTGAACAGGTGCTAAATGATCTACACACCAATTATCCCAGCTTTTTGACCAGCATAGTAGTTTATGCTTGTTGTTCTGCAAAAAGCTCCAGGCACTCTGCCAGCAACAGCTCATTTATTTTCCAGGTCTGAAAGGCCTGTTTCACCTTAACAATACATGCAGTGTGAGAAGGAACATGTTCTGCAGCTGTGTGGGGAGGACATTTGGATCAGGGGTCACATACAAGTGACAAAACAAGCATTAAATAGTTGTGCTTCAGGTAAACTCAGGCAGAGCTCCACATCAGCCCTCCAGCACTGCTCTTTGCCATCTAAGAGCCATCATGTTCCCTGGAAGATGCAGGACAGAAGATGCAGGTCCCAGAACTCCAACCCTGCTCCTTTGGGCAGGGTCCAGGGTGGGAGGAGGTTGCTGAGACTCACCCACAGCCAGCACAGCCCAAAGCAGTGTGACAGCACAGAGCTCCTTGCCTGGCTGGTCCTTCCCTCAGCTGGTTGTTTTCCCAAGAAAACCAACCCCTTTCCTTCCTTTTTTTTTTTTTTTTCCATGAAGGGGTTGCTGATGAAACCTTGCAAGTGCAAACGTGCAGTGTGCAAGGGAATAATAAATATGAAAGGCAGGGGCAATTTGGCCCAGGGAGAAGGAGCCACTTGGCACCACCTTGACTGAAGAGCTCAGTGTGTCATATCCTGCCAAAAGCCCAACTGGGGTGGGGACTTCCCATCATTAATCTCTTCTACTCCAACTGTCTCCTTGGCCTCTGAGTTTCCAGCCTCAGCCCAAAGCCCTGGGGGCTCTCCCAGCTCCCTCCCAGGAGTGCCTGTGTGTGCTGACATCCCCAGGAAATTCCACAGGCACGGCTGGCAGCTCAGCCTGTGCCAGCAGAGTGTCTGTCCAGGCAGGTTCCCATCCCTCCACCCAGCCCCTTCCAGGTCACCCCCACTGCCACCCACCCCATGACAAAGGGCATTCTGCTGATCCTGCCTCACTGTCCAAGCCACAGCCTTGCAGGACAGCAAATCACAGACTGTGACCCTGGGCAGCTGAGGAAAACTCCAAGCCAGACATCAGAGGGCTTTATCTAAATGATTAACATCTGGGTCAGCTCTGTCTAAGAAAAATAAAAAGGTTTTGCTGTTACAGTTCTTTGGAGAATGGAGCTGTAAATTCTTAGATGGCAAGTTAATCTCCAAACATCCCAATAAACCTGCCTGGGCTGGATGTGACAAAGAGGTTCCCACATCCCAGCCAGAACCAGAAGAGTTTTCTAGGAGTTTTCAGCTAAAAAGGCCAGCAATGAGGAAGGCTCAGGAGTTTCCATGATCCACAGGGATGCTTCCTGTTCTGATAACTCCTGTGCTTGCATTTCCCAGAGCAGGGATGCAAGACCAGGGCCATGCTGGGAGCAGAGGCTGACAACCATTCTTTAGGAATAACTGGAATGTTGAGTGAATGGGCAGCAAAGGAGAGAAAGGCACAGAGAGTAAGGCTTGGAGACAGAAGTGAGTCTTCCAAAAGAAACTATTTCCCCACATCCAAAAGCACACAGGAAAAGATTCTGTGGAACTTGCAGTCTCTGCTCAGGGGGAATCCAAGGACCAGGGGATGAGTCCTGCTCTGCATGAACTTGCTAAGATAAGAGGAGGTTGTTGGAGGTCAAAAGAACAAAGCAGCAAAGTTGAGGAGAGACAAAACTGATGGATTGAACCTGCCCTTTGCTGGACAGAAGGAAGGGCAGGAGTGGGATCTGCACCTTGCAAAGGCACTTTGTGAGAGCTGCTCCTAAAAAATAACATCCTGCCCTGCTCATCCCTGTCCCACCCCTGTGATTAAAGGCCTCGGCTGTCCCAAAACTCCCTCATTGCCAACACACCTCCCAGATTTCAAGATGCACCTGAGGTCCATTTGTAGCATGATCTGAAGGGATTCTCATGGTGCCAAAAATTAAAAGCCTCCCAAATTCTGCAGCTTGTAAGAACAGAAGGTGTCCTTTAAGGGGCCAGAAGTTACATCCCCCTTCCTCTGCTGAGTGCAGCCACTCTGACACTGCCTCACCAAGTGCTGCAGTCACCAAACTGTTCTCAGCACTCTCCAAAAGCCCAGGAGGTGCCACTTAGCCCAGTCTGCCCCATGAGTTCCCCCTGGGCCAGTGGGCACAGCTCCCTCCTGCCCCAGTGCTGACATACCCACCAAGCCTTCCCCAAGGAAGCCTGAGAGAGGTTTGTTTCTTTATCACACGAGCTTTCCTGCCCAGTTCACCTGCCAGGAAAGCCTCTGAGCTGAGATACTTGTGCTGAGGGCTGAACAGCAGCAAATGTGTCTGTGGGGTTTAAGTGACACCCGTGGAGTGGGTTTATGGCTATGTGGCTGGATTTCAAGGTGTGGCTCCAGCTGTGCTGGCAGAGCTGCAGGCAGGGCAGAGCACACCTGTACAGATGTTTCTGCCCTGCTCACAAGGGCAGAGCACACCTGTACAGCTGTTTCTGCTCTGCTCACAAGGGCAGAGCACACCTGTACAGCTGTTTCTGCTCTGCTCACAAGGGCAGAGCACACCTGTACAGATGTTTCTGCTCTGCTCAAAAGGGCAGAGCACACCTGTACAGCTGTTGCTGCACTGCTCACAAGG
>JAWWEE010000397.1:0-11760 GCA_035221455.1 Xenops minutus | reverse complement strand
CATCCATCCATCCATCCATCCATCCATCCATCCATCCATCCATCCATCCATCCATCCATCCATTCCTCCATCCATCCATCCACCCATCCATCCTCTCTGGCCAATGTTTTCCTACAGTTTAAACCTTCTCCTTCTCTGTAACTCTCCTCCCCTCTTGCAGTACAAACTGGAAAGTGATGTTGGCATTAAAGTACACCCCAAACACAAAACTTGCAGTTTTGTCTCCACTGACTCAGGTCATGCTGCTCCTCTCAGCAGGGCTGAGTCACAGACTCTACCACGAGCTTTCCAAGGAGATGTGAACATGGACACGGTCCCAGCAACACCCAGGGAGTGTCCCCATCAAGCCATTAACTCCAGAGGCTCCTCTGCTCTCCAGCTGGGATGAACTCTCAGATACCCACCAGCACCACAAACTGCTGCACCAGCCAGCCCAACCCAGCAGCCAAAACCCAGCGTGCCCCATCTCTTATGGCTCAGCTTTAACCCAGGGCAGATGTTCTCTGTCCTCCTGACTGTGCCAGCCTCTCCTCCCCACCCCTCCCCAGCATCACCCTATTCCCAGAGTGGCAGCACTTCAGCCTCTTGGAGATGCTCCTGGTGCAAGAGCCAGGCTTGTCACACCCCCAGCCAAGAGTGAGGATCCCAGGGCCAGACTGAGGGCATGGCCAGGAGCAGACTGACCTGCTGGGTGGGAAATCTGGGTGCCTGCTTAGCTCACTGTAATTCGGGGGCCAGATGAGCTCCCATCATACCAGAACGGGAGAGTAATGGAAAAACAACCAGGTTGAGACCATTTTCCAAACTCTCTGCTGGTGTAGAAAGAATTTCTGGAGAGCCTGGAGCACGACAACCTGATCTTTGACACTTGGAAGCTGAAGAGAGGCAGTCCACACTGGAGAAGAATTCACCCAAGGCATGTCTGGAAATGGAACTTGGACCCCGACACGAACTAAAAGCTCCTTTGAGAAGACAGAGCTGTAGGTTTTTGGGGCTGTTCCTCCAGACAAACAGCAGAAAGGCACATCCATCATCTGCCAAGGGAAACCTGCTGGTATTCAATGCTTTGGGGGACGGGATCTCCACTCTTTGCTGCCATGAAATTGTGGAAAAAATAAGGCTTTTGATGTCTTATCGTTGTCTGCCCCTTTAGCCCCATATTGGAAGAAATATTTTGTCATTAAGAGTATTCTAAAATCAATTAGCAAATACACAAAACAAATTAAAGTGCCCTTTTGACTGTTTTGTGGGGATTTTTTTTTTTTAAATAGACTTTCTTTTAACTTTTCTTCCCCCCCAAACAGTCTGTATAGACCAATTCAGGATGCCCCAAACACCCCCAGGTGTTTCTCTGCACTGCAGCTGCTGTATCCCAGCAGCAAAGCATTCCAGAGGATGGGGAAAGGGTGGGTTTGTCACATTTTCCATGTCCCACTCAGGTAACTCTGCTCAGCAAAGCCAGGGCTGCCTGGCAAGTCTGCAGGAATAATCTCTCCTCAGCTATCACAACCCTCCCAAAAAACCATTCAGCTTGGATTAATTCCTTTTCTTCTATTGGAACAGATATCAAAATGTTCCAGACAAATAGGAACTGGGTTTTTTGGGCTCAGCCAGAGCTGCAAAGGGGCCGAGTGAGACCCTCAGTGAGGACCTGCCCCAGCTCGGAGCTGTCCCTGCTGGGAGGGAAGCCCAGGGAGTCACACCAGGACATGCACACCACAAATCCTGCTAGAATAATCCAAAGTGGACTAATAAACTGCTTTTGGTTTATCTTCCTTTTGCCAGTTTCTGCTAGAATTCAGTTATCACTCTGTTTTATATCAGCTTTATCAGTTTTATAGACCTGTGCTCAGAGAGAAACTGAGTGATGAACAAGAAGGCAAATCTGCCTGCTAAAGGAGTTTGCAAGAGTTCCTCTGGCATTTTGAAACCTCTCTCCCCGTCTTACAGAGCTGGTGAAAAAGGGCTGAAGCATTTCAAATGTCTGCTTTCATTCCTTTTTATTTTTTTAATCACCATTTGGAAGAATAATGCGAGTGCTCATGGAAACACTGACCCATGGAACAATGCAATGAGCTGTGTGTAACACCGAGGCAATGCAGACCCAGAGAACAACTTCCACTTTAAAAAGAGATTTTTTTGCATAAAACTAGAGAATTTTCCATTAAAAAACCCCCAAATATATGGAGACAAAGCCTGGATAGCCCCTAAACACACAGGTTACCTGTGATCAGTGCTGTTGTCCCACAGGGATTCATTGGAATTCTCACACCATGAGACCAACAACCTAAAACTCCACAACACTTGAGTGGCTGACAAGTCCCAGCCAAGGGGATCTCAGAGCTTGTTCCACTTAAAGGTAAAACTTTGGCACTTTTGCTCCCTGACAACTGTTGAAGGCCTGGGATTGTCCTTTTGAAACACCCTGTTATTTTACCAAGAAATTCCTATAAAAAAGAGGGCTCTTTACATGCCCAACACGTGACAGGTTCCAACTCTGCTGTGCAGGCTCTGACACAAATGAGATGGTGGAGAAAGCAAAGGGAACGTGCCTTGAAGCCTCCTTTGCCCTGCCAGAGCCCAGCAAGGCCAAGGAAGTGCTGCAAGCATTGCTGCCAGTGGAAGTGCAATGGAAAACAACCTCTGGAAGATCTTATACAACAGAGAGACATTGAGAAATGGAGCAGGACATGCTCGAGGCATTTCATCATATATAGGGCTGTGTGTACATATATATGTAGAGAGAGAGAATCATGGACTCATGGAATGGGTTGGGTTGGAAGGGACCTTAAAGGCCATCTCTTCCACCCTCTGCCATGGGCAGGGACACTTCCACTAGCCCAGGCTGCTCCAAGCCCTGTCCAGCCTGGTCCTGAATGCAGCAGTAGCTGTGGAATTTCAGGCACTGGGAGAAGCCAGGCTGGGATGGGGGGAATCCTTTGGCCATGAGACAGAACCCTGACAGAACCCAACTCTTGACCTGCAGGCTCTCCTAGAGAGAGAGGAGGGGAGGGATGGCAAGCTCTGATCCAGCAGCTTCCAGGGGCTGTTTCCTGAACTCTCCCCCTACAAGGGACCGACTCCCTCGACCCCTGGGAAGATCCCAACCCACAGCTCAGGATGAACGAGGTGGGGGGACATTCCTGCAGTAGGCAGGGAGGAGGGATGGCCACAGCACATGGTGCTGCCACAGAGGAAATGACTCACCCTCCAGCATTCCCTGCTCTTCCCTGCTGAGATCCTGCCCTAGACCAGGCTCCTGACATTTTGCCCCGGGAAGTGCAGATATGATCACGAGGTGAGACAAAGCCAAGACAGAATCTGTGGTATTGAGCCCCTATTTCAGCTTAGACTTCCTCAATTCTTCTAACATTTCATAAACAGCATAAATCAGTTCTCTGGAATTTCCATGGAACCATGGCTTATTTCTGAGTGTTTTCCAAAAAAATGCATCAGATGGGCATTTTTTGTCGAGTTTTTTTGGTTTGTTTTGTTTTGCAATCTTCCTATTTTTGTTTCAGATTTTATTTCCTAGTTTCCCATTTTCCTGCATACATTGGCTATTCCAGAGAGGCAACCTGGAATCACAACCCCAAAGCACAGGGAGCCTCAAAAGCCCTGAGTGCTGAGGCCAGGAGGGATGGGGGAAGCACTGGGTGCATCCAAGAACCCTGCTCATGTGCTGGCTCACAAAGGAATGCCCTGGTGATTCCCAGGGACAGGGAGGAGGGCAGTGCCTGCTCCTCAGCATGGCAGGAGCTGGATTTAGCTCTAAGTCTGTGTTTAAATGTGCTGACTTCTTGCTGAGACAAGAGAGATGACCTTCAGTGAAACATGTAGAATCACAGAGTCATGGAATATCCTGAGCTGGAAGGGTCGCTCAGTCCAACCATCTGCACTGGCCCCAAGGACTGGAATAGCCACAGCACCACATCTGACCCTGCTCTCAGCACTTCCCCTGAGATGCTTCCCAAGGAGCAGGAACAGGGCTGATGTCAGCCCAGAGGCAGGGAAGATGGGAATGGCTCCCCGACCCCAGAAGTTCTTTCCAAGCTTGGAGAGGTGTCAGGAGGAAAAGGGTGAAGTGCTTTGAAAGAGCTTTATGAAAATCTCGAGTACAGTTTTGAGTGAGCATCCAAAACCAGACAGAGGTTTTCCCCCTGGAGAGAAAGGAGGAGCAGTTTTAATGTCCTTAGGTCAACAGAGGGGGGAATAAGGCTGGCCCTGTCTCTCTCCACCAGAGAGGCTCAGGAAGCTTTTATTGTGAAGTAAACTCTTCCTGCTGGACTCTCCTGGGGACTTGTCCCATCTCAGCAATTGAAACCAATGTCCATCATCTACTTTATCACACAGAGGAATTTTTTTAATATAACCATGTGGCCTAATTTCTGAGAGGAAATGAAAACTGCCTGAGTTCATTGCTCTGCAGCAGCAGCCTCTGCTCAGTGTCTGGAGCCAAGCTCAGCAGGGATGTGAGCACTAAACACCTGGCTGAGGTCACCCAGCCAAGGTGTTCCCAGCTCCTTTTCCCTGTATTTACTGTGTCGTGGCATGGGATGCCCCTGGCAGTGACCTGTGTCCCTGCTCTCCCTCCAGAGCTGAAAGGAGACAGAGCTCCCTTACAGGACACATCCTGTGCTATTTGCTTTACTCCCAGCACAGGCTGGACAAACCCAGAGCAGGAGACCACCCTTGTCCTCAGGAGTTCCCCCTCCAGCCAGAGCAGGGGTGGGAAGGAGGAGTGGTCCTGGCACCCTGTGCTGCAAGGGAAAGTCTTTGCTCAGGGCAGACAATCCTCTAGTCCTTGACTGCTATGTTGTCCCTTATGGAGCACACTGAACTCTTCCTGCAGATGAAATACAAGAGGTATGAACAAATGAACAGAGGAGTTCACGAGACCTCTGAGAGGCAGAGGTGGCAGAGGTGATGGCACAGCTCAGGTTTGGCCAGCCCAGGCTTGTGCCATGTGTGGTCCTGCATTAGATACCCCAAGGGCAGGAGGGATGGGCTGTGGAACCCCCCAAACACGGCATAACCCTGCGGGCTGAGGAGCTTCTCCCCTTCACCTTTATCTCCTCTCCCTCAGTGCTGGGGGCCAGCTCTCTCCAATTACAGACACCTCCTCTCTCAGAGCTCTTGAGGTCCAAAGCCTTTGCCCTCCTCCTTTGTTTTATCTCTCCCTCTGACAGCCCTCCCGGTTTGGTAAAATGCTCCAAATTCTGTTTCTGACACAAAACTCCTGACCCCTGAATGTCACCTCCAAGAGACCTGGTCTGAACCAAAGGCTGAAAACAGCAGTGACACTTCCCATGGCTGAACATCTGCTCAGCTCTCCACCAGTCCTGTCCTTGCCTGTCAATTGTCAAACTGAAGGGACCTGAAAGCCCACCCAGTGCCACCCCCTGCCATGGGCAGGGGCACCTTCCACTGTCCCAGCCCCATCCAACCTGGCCTTGGGATGGGGCAGCCACAGCTCCTCTGGGAATCCCATCCCAGCCCCTCCCCACCCTCATGCTGAAGAATTCCTGACCAATATCCATTCTATACCTTCCCTTCTTCAACTTAAGGCCCTTCCCCTTGTCCTGTCACTCCCAGCCCTTGTGAGAAGCCCCTCTCCAAATCACACCACGGGTTTGGCATGGGCTGTCACACAGGCAGGGACCACTCGAGTGCTGGTTTTGGGTCCCTCTGCACACCCACACCTGCCCTGCAACAGCAGCAGCAGCTGAGCCCTCCCCTGGCAGGGCTGGAGATGTTTCTGGTCCACTGAGGAATTACTGAGGAGCTCCTGCTCTGACCCAGCCACCTCTTGTCCCCCAACACTTGTCACTCAACAAGAAAACCCTCGGGCTAAAACCTGAGCAGTGGTTTTGGTTCCCATTTGTGCCCCAAGACAGCCCTTAATGGGCAGCACATGAAATGCACTCCAGGAGGTGAAGAGAAACTGGGACATGACAGCCAGAATTCTGTGGGATTGGTCTCTTAGGACATTTATGGCTTGAGGTGGGTTTGCTTCTCAGCAAGGCAGGAAAGGGAACAGCATCCTACGGCTCTGGAATGTGTTGCCTCTTGCATGGCTGGGAGATTTGTGGCATTTAAGCAGCACTTTCCAAAAATATAATCTCAGGAGCACCTTCCTTGGGTTCATGAGACTCCTGTGTCCCCCAGGGGCTCCTCACAGGCTGGTGTGGGTGGCTCACCATGAGTCTGACAAGGTTAAGAACACACCAGCATGACCTGAACACACAAAAACATGCTGGGATAAATTTCCTTCTGAACCTCAGCTTAAATTGGAGTCCCATTTTCAGCAGCAGAACATGTCCATAGAATCAAACATTCTGTGTCAGTGAGAGGTGCCCCCGTGTGTGAGATCCTGGCTCACAGTTCCATTGACTTCAGCACTGCCACAGCACCACAAACTGCTTTCTGTGCCCAAATTCACGATTCCAGAACATCCATTGTGATCCTGCCCTCACCTCCCCTTGTTGTTCTGTGACTCCCTCCCTTCCAGCCCACAGGAAGGTGGTGTTTGGAATATCCCAACCACACTCAGGGCATTACAAACCAGCCCATGGGGCAAGGTTAGAGTGAAATAATCCCTGCACACTGAGCTCCTCGGGTGACCTGTGGGAGGATGAACATTCTCTGCCTGCTATACCTGCAGCATAAAGCATTTCAGAGCAATTTCTTTAAGACACAAACCCCAAACCTCATGCCCTGGAGCTCCCCTATGCCCCAGCTAATGACACACAGGTCAAAGGCCCTGGAAAGTGCTCATTAAATGGGCTCTGCAGCCTCATAAAGCCTCCAGGGATCCCCCAGTGAGGGCCCTTGGAGTGCCTGCAGCCCCAGGAGCTCTGCTCACAGGCAGAGCCTCAATTGTGCACCCAGAACAAAGTCCCCATTGAAAAGACTCCATGCTAGCACTGACTTACATTTCTTTTGAATGAAAAACAAAACACAAAACAACCCACAAAAACAAGCCTTCAGTGAAAGGCTGTTGGGTTGTTTTGCTACAAGGCTGCATTTTTTGCTGGATTTTCTAACTTACTCCTTACTTAAAGGTCAAATCCATCCACTATTGTTTAACTCAAAGGTGCAGATTCCTTCAGTCTTTCAAACAGGAAGAAATCTGGGATACAAGGCTGGGGTGAGGCTGTGCCAGTTCCCACCTCCTGCAAAACCTCTCGAGGTGGAAGGGCCAAGTTCTCCTTTTTAGCTGACTTTGGTGGCTCTTCCACCCCTGGAACTGGAATTGTGAGACCAGAGGGGCTCTTTCTATGCAGAGTGGCCAGGTCTGTTCCACACCTGACACCTCCCCCATTATTCCAAGCTATTTATCAGTGGTTGCCACCAAGAGAAGTGGTTCATTGTTAGACAACTGTTTCATTATAAGATAACCAGCTCCTGATCAGGACCTTCTCCTGCCCCAGGCTGCTCTCAGGAGCAACAAACCACTGCATCCAACCACCTCCACATGTATTGATTCAAGAATCCCCTTTCCCCAGCCAAGGACTGTCCAGCACCTCTCCTCTGGCTTCCAAACTCTCCTGCCCAGGGCAGTGCAAGGGCTGCCTGGCTTTGGGCTTCACCACCTTGGAGCTTCCCACCCAGGAGTGGGTTTGGAGCAGCAGCCCCCCAGGGAAGGAGCAGCTCACCAGGGCAAGCCTGGCTTAGGGCACTGTTTGTGTCTCCCAAAAGCAGTTGCTTCCCAAACTTTCCTGACCCAAAGTGTCCCTTTTCAGCTGAAAGATGCTCCTTTGACAAGCAGAATTGCCCCCAGCCCTCACCCTGAAGGAAGAACCACCTCTCAGGGTGTGACTGTGAAGAAATCCACGAAGAACTGGGTACACATGGCAAATAAACCCGAGTTTCATTCTGTCCTAGGCCAAGGCAAGTCCAATATCCTGCCCCAGAAATGCTCTCCCAGCCCACAGCTGGGCACCTCCTTTGCCTTGTCCCTTCCAAAGCAGCACCACGTGTTTGTCCCCAGGACATCCCAGGAGTGCAGGAACATCCCTGCTGATATTCCCTGCTCTCCAGGAGGAGCTGCGTTGCCCTGTCACTGCAGCCCTGCAGCTTTGCCTCCTTCCCAAAGTCAGCCACTAGTGCAAGAGCTCATTAGTGGTTTTCCTTCTTCTGGGAGCATTTTAGAAAGTGAACAAAGGCTTTTTTCAACTCCCAGCCTGGCTCCTCTCCGAGATGCTCCTTCTGCACTGCAGGGCTTGCCCACAGCCCTCCAGGCAGTGCAGCAGGACTGACCTCCTGCCCCTAAATGTGGCCTGGGCAATTCTTGCCTCTCTTGAATGTCCCCTTTCCTGACAGCCCATGGTGTCCCCCTGCCCTGGGCACACCTGCAAAGTCACACCAGCAGTTCATACTTTCTCTCTCTTCCAGTTCTTCAAACTCCTAAGCCAAGAAGAGGAATAACCCCCTTTCTCAGAGCTCCCCAATCCCACCAGCCATTCCTTGCTAGTTCTTCCAGCAGTGGGAAGCCCCTGCAGCAAACACTGGCCAGGCATCGAGGGTGCAGGTGAGAGCAATGCCCTGCTCACCCACCAAAGCCTGGCACCTGAAAGCTGTGGGGTGGGGGGATTAATGGCTGAGGAAGAAGGACTAATTTATATATTTAATCTCAGCACTAGTGGAAGCTGAGGATGCTCAGCTCCCATTGCATTTGTGGTCCTGTGCCTTAAATTCTTGCCATTACAAGGTGGGGGTTTATGTTTAGCAGATTAAACTAAAATGTTTGGTGTCTTTGACTATCAAAGATCCACTGACACCAACAGTAGAATGAAACTGCTTTTTAAACTCTCCTCATTAATTACCTGGAGCAAGTCAGACCCATCAGAGTGACTGCAGGACAAAGGCAAGGAAGAAGGAATATCAGCAGGAGGAAGGGGTTGTTGCCTTCCTGAAGGAACATCTGTCTGATTTGAGTCCAGCAAGAGAGATGGATCGTGGCAAGTTCTGTGAACTAAGTATTTATAACCAAAATAGCTCCTTCAGATTCAGACTCAGGGTCCCCCTATGGAATTGTGCTCAGCACACAGGGCTGGGGGAAGGAAGAAGCAGGGGATGCTTGGAGTGATTGTCTTCCCAAGCAAGCACTACCTGTGACAGCCTGCTGTCCTGGAGGGGGCTGGACACCTGCCTGCCCTTGGGAAGTGGGGAAGGAATTCCTTCCTTTGCTTTGCCTTGCTTGGGTCTGTGCCTTTTGCTTCCCCTCTTGCATTTATTAAAACTGTTCAATCCACGGACTTTCTGGCTTTTGCTCTTCGATTCTCTCCCCATCCCACTCAGGGGGAGAGAGTGAGAGACTGAGCTGCCAGCTGGGGTGACACTGGGACACTGTCCAAGGCCAGCCAAGCCAAGAGACAAGTCCATCAAGCCCTTGCAGGCAGCTGAGCTCTGTCAGCCCGGGGATGTCCGTGTCTCATCCCAGCTGAGCACACAAACAGCTCGGTGTGTCCAAGCCTTGAGCACTCTCATTCCAGCCATTCCCCTGCTCTCCTGGAGGAGCTGCCAGTGGTCACACAGAGCAGGCCAAATAACACCCTACATTCCACTCAGGACAGCCCTGTCTGAGTTGAAGTGGGGAATACACAAGTTAGTGGGGAGCAGGGTTGAGCTTCTGTCTGATGTGCACAGTGCTCCCCTCTTGCCTCCCATAGAAACCCAGCCCCTTCCAGGAGCTCCACCAGGAGCCCCTGGATGGCCCTTGGTCTGGGCAGTGCAGGAGCCAAACCAGTGAGTGAAAACCAGTCTTGGCTTTGCACAGGGGCCCAACCTTCACACTCAGCATCAGCCTGCCCTGAGCCAGAGGGCTGCTCCTGCACTCCACGACTTACACAGGCACAAGCTTTGCCCAGCCACAACAGCTCCCGTGTCTGGCCCATTTTGGACAGATAAATGGAAATCAGTGCATTCTTCCAACAACCAGAGCCCTTTCTGTCCCAGAGCTCCTGCCTGGCACCCAACCCTGCCCACCCAGCCTGGCTCCTCAGGAGGCTGCAGCACCCTGAGGGACACAGCCCTCTCAAAGGGTTCTACCCCTCTCAAAGGACATGCCCCCTCCTGCCCTGCACCACTGGGGTCCCTGGGAGGGGCTGCAGCCCCTAAACCCCCGGGGGGATGAGGTTAACTGGGGCAGACTTGCTTTATCACCTCAAAGCAGTGGGTGCAGTACCCCCATCTCTCTGTTTTCCTCTCCCGACAGACAGAACAGACACATCCTCTGGTCCTTCACCATCTGGGGGCACCTGGCACTGCCCAGCCAGGTTTCCCAGCAGACTTTAGAGCCCCCAGCAGCAGAGCCAGGATGGTCAAACACACACCACAAAAGCACTGCTCCTGAGGAGCTCACAGGGCAGCAGGAGACAGAGTCACATTAACCAGGACAGAAAACTCCCCTCTCCTAACCTGGGTCTGTCTTTTATCTCCCTCCTCCTCTTTGAGTGAAAACTGAGCAATTCCTGCCACTGCCTTTTGCCACCTCCAGAAGATGAACACTCCACCTTTGACTAAAAGCCACCCCTGCATGAGATCAGGGGTCAGACTTTGCCCTGATGCAGCTTTTGGAGTTTCATTTGTTGGCAAAACCCAGACCCAGACTCATCACAGGGGATCCAGAAGGGCCTCCCTTGTGGAATCAACTCCTGCCTCTGAAAACTCATATTGAAACAGCCTGAGGAAGAAAAAACAAAGCAAAATCCCCAAGCCCTCCTGTGGCTGGTTCCATCCCTCAGGCTTGAAAAGGACGGGGCCAACTGAGAAGAGTTTTGATTCTTTTTTAAGTGGAGATTGTGCTGCACCTGAGGCAGCTGAGACCACTTTGATGTGACTGCAAGTCTTCCCAAAATATACTTTAAAATGAAAATGCTGAAAGATCCTCTGCAACCAAGGCATCTTTACAAGTCTCTCCCACACTTTCTGTTTTCTTTAGTGAAATGAAAAGCCAATTACTTTTCAACAGCAAGAACTGTAGGGAAGGACCAGGAAACCTGGAGACTCACTGGAAGAAAACAACATCTAAACACCCCTGGCAGTTTTCTGTTGGGAATCTAAATCAACAATTCCTTGAACCCCATGGAAAAGGAGGGATAAAGGCACAGGCAGCCTTGCCTGTTCCCTGATATTGGACAGCATGGGCAGTTAACAAAAGGCAGAAAACAATAGAACCCACCCAGTTCAACTTCTGACCCTCCTTGAACAGGTTTGTGGGCTGCAGACCTGGAAGTGTGACACTTCTGAGGAGCCACAAACACCTGCAGCCCAGACAGGTGGATCCCAAAGAACCAGGACATGGAAGCACAGGCAGCCCCTCTGAGACTGTTTTATCTGTGCATTTGGTTCCTGCAAACCAAACCAAACCAAACCAAACCAAACCAAACCAAACCAAACCAAACCAAACCAAACCAAACCAAACCCCCAAACCACAACCAGTGTCCACAGAGGTCCAGTTTGATGTTGAGAGATGTGACCAGTGCAACCTAAGGCTGGAAAATGAGAGGTATTCCAGTGTCTCTCAGGTCAAGGAGCAGATTCACTCAGTCATTCCACGTGTCTGTGCTGCTGTCCCCGTGTCTGTGCTGCTGTCCTTGTGTCTGTGCTGCTGTCCCTCTGTCTGTGCTGCTGTCCTTGTGTCTGTGCTGCTGTCCCTCTGTCTGTGCTGCTGTCCCTCTGTCTGTGCTGCTGTCCCTCTGTCTGTGCTGCTGTCCTTGTGTCTGTGCTGCTGTCCCTCTGTCTGTGCTGCTGTCC
>JAWWEE010000396.1:0-11787 GCA_035221455.1 Xenops minutus | reverse complement strand
AGGAGAAATGCAAACTACATCCTCCAGGCCCACAGTGGAGTCTGAACCCAGGACTCTCCAGCCTCTTCTAAACACAATAATAAAATTAGTACACTTCTGTTCCTCTGTCTACATGCCTCCACAAGCATGTCATCTATCTGGAGCTTCTCTTGTTAACACTTCTGTGATTTTTATTAAATAACCAGCCTTTTAGGGTGATTCTTTCAGAGAGGTCTATTTATGCCCACATAACTCTTCAAGACAGGCATCCTCTCCTGCCTCTGCTAAGATGCAATAGATTCCTTCTAGCTACAAATGTCTTTCCAGCATTTATTCCAGGCCTTGTTAAGATCCCTCTTTTTTTTTGGAAATGGGTAAATAATGGTAAATAAAGACTCAGGGCATTCTTTACCTTTCCAACAGAGCCTGAATTTCAGATGGGGTGGAAGGGAAAAAAGCCCAAAGACACGTAGCTAGAAGTGACAAAAGGGCCATGCAGAAGCACATCCTGCTCTCCCCACTGAAAATAGGGAATAAATGCCAATTTGCAGGAGGTGGGAGGAATCCCAGCTCTGCCTTGTCACTCAGACAACTCTCACTGTGTGCTTACAAAACCAAACCAGAACAGGAGGTGTGAGTTCACCCTTGGCATTCCCATCCCAACTTAAGGGACAGCAGAGTCCTCCTCAAATCACCCCATCTCTGAAATACCCTCTGATCTTTGAGACCAAAAGCCTCTCACACGTTTGACAAGTTCAAAAGACAGAGCAGTTGATAGAAGGGACCCATCAGGCCACAAAGAAGGTTATTGTGGCTGATGGTACAGTCAGCCCCCTTGGAATCTTGTTTTCCTTCCAAGCTCCAGCAACAACAATGTGTTCTCACAAAGATCCCTCTCTCCATCACCCCCTGCTTGCAAACCACATGAAAGTTTTGGGTTCCCTCCTCAGCACTGGGAGAGAATTCTTCTTGGCAGAGTAGTATTAGCAGAGGGAGGGGATGGCTGCTGAGCACACGTGGGCTCATGCCCAGCACTGGGCTCCTTAATGGGAAGCAGCTGAGCCATTTTTGGAAGATTCAGCCTCAGGGAGAAGGAAAAGCTTCCTGATAAACTCAGCCTGACTGAGCAGGGCTGGATTGTTTTCTGTCAGGAGGTATCACCTCCTGAAACCTGTCAGATGAGACAACTTCTGCCCTCTGGGAGATCCCCCTGCTGCTCCCTTTGGGAGATGGTCCCCAGTTTATTCAGCAGAATCCTGTTTGCTCTCAGGATGAGCCTAATGAGAGCTCTGGATCTGTGTGACTTCCAGCACTGAAAACAGCAGGGTCCCAACAGCACTTTTAGTTCCCCAGGACAACTTAATCCACTGAAGCTCAACACAACTCTCATGTTACAGCCCCAAATTCAGGGAATACACTGAGATTCAGTGGCTGGTGATGCTCAGAACAGACTGACCATAACAGACACACTCCCTGGCTGGAAAATCAGATAGTTTTGCTTCCCAAACTGCTTCAGTCTTTTAAGGAAGGAAACCAAAACTATGACCTACTTCATGTTCCCTGTTACTGCTAAAACATCCAGAAGGGTTTGACTTCCAGGGTGTGCAGAGTCTGACCTACTTTTCAGTCTGAGCAAAATTCACAACCAAAACCCTGCACAAGTCAAATTCTGTTGCAGAATATTATTTTTAATTCTGGAAAGAAATCCTCTCCAGCCCCACCCCAGAGCAGCTGCTTTGGTGTCTTTGCACACATGTCAGGGAAGGTGAAAGCTGTCAAGGGACAGGAACTCCCAGTCAGCTTGAGAGAGAGATTTGTTTTGTGGCCTCTCACTGCTGAGGAATTGAAGAGGCCAGTGGAGGAACTGGATTGGTGAGTGCAGAACTGTCAATCCCCTGTTATCCTGCTAATATTCCACCTCAGGTTTGGGGGCACGACCTGACTTGTTCCTGCATGGCTGTCCCTGGGCTGGGGAGCAAAAGCAGTGAAATCAGAACCTGCTTTTCTTCCAGGTGCCCCCTGTGAAACCTTTCAGACTCCACCAGCTCTGCAAACTGCCAGAACACATTTTTGCAAAGAAGGTGGTGGAGGAGGGAAAATTCCCTTCTGGATCTCTGGGGGGGATGACATTCAGATGGCTTTCTGGCAGCAGCCAAGCTCTGTCCCCAGCTCAAGCAGCACAACAACCACCTCCCACTGCCCTTAGGCTGAGCTCACCTGCTCAGGGACAGCACAGGAGGGTCCCACAGGGGGACAGGGACACCTCAGTGACACCTCAGCTAACCTGGACAGGCAGGACACTGTCAGGTGTGGGTGGCCTTATGCTGCTCCTGCAGCTGGCTGGGCACTGTCAAAGGCACTGTAAACAGCAGGGGAAAAGGTCAGATAAAAGAACATCAACAGCCACTAACAGGAACTGTGTGCCTGTAGACATGAGGCTCTCACAGGGCCTTCCTGCCCTCTTTCCTGAGCTCAGATTCCAAGGATTTCACTTCCTCTTCCCCTTCCCCCTCTGATGGCTCCCCTGGTGCTCCTTCAGAGGTGAAAGAATGCAGCTGGCTGAGACAGATGCTGCAGCTTCTGCTCCAGCTGAGATCCCAAAGATAAAAGGTCCCACTGTGTTTAAATAAATGCAAAGCATCACTGACACACAGCTCCAAAAATCCTGCAGGAAGGCACTGGAAACCCCAATCCTGAGGCCAGGAGAGCTACAGGCACTCAACACTTCTTTGTCAGAGACCTACAGAAGGTACAATAAGTGGGAGCCCAGACCCAACAGACCTTCCTACAGCAGCAAGGGCCAAACCAGCAGTGTCACACACACTCCTGACCATCAGCATGGCTGGAATCTGTTCCCTGGAGGCACTGAGCCCTCTGTGAGTCCCTCCACTGACCCTGTTCCTTGCCCCACACAGCTCATGGCCTTGGGAATGGCCACTGTCCCAGCAGCTGATCCCTGCAGCAAGTTGTGTCAGGGACTGCTGAACACCATGAGACACCTCCTGGGAGAAAGGCAACACCAGCAGTCCCCTCTCCCTCCCCCAGACCCCAAACTGTTGGAGCACCTGTTCATTCAGAGCTGGGTTCCTGGTTCCCCAAGCTCTGGAGAACTGGAATCCTCCCTTGCAAAACCAAGATTAGATGCAGGGATGATGTCAGCTCTCAAATCCCAGGCTTTGCTCTGTCAGCATTTGGGCCAGGCCCTGTTTCACAAAGAAGAGATTAGAAAACAAAGCAGAGTGGAGTTCACAATCACAGTGCTGTTCCTACACCAACCCCTTCCCTGGGCTGGGGAGGGTGTGCTTTTATGTCCTGTGCTCCTGCTCTGGCACTGGCACTTTGCCTCCAGGACCTTCCTTTATGTTCCCATCACCAGACATCAGAAAGGTGACAGCAATGTGACAGGGAGAACCTGGGCCTCTGAGGGATCACCAGCTGGAATCTTGCACCCAAATTCTTCAGCTCACCTAAACAGCTCCCATAAAATACCCACCTTCTTGCACAACGCTCTGAAGTGCTTTGACCCTGCCTGGCTGTGCCTTTGAAGAGTTCTTAGTTTCTGCAAATAAGACCAAGTAACTCAGGAAAGAACAGAGCAGAGCAAAAGAGCTGCTGCCAAAGGACACGTTGCTTCTGGGACCCAGCACGGATGTGGCTTTTAGCCCCAAAATCCCAGTGGTTCAGTCAATTCACACTTTTAACCATAAAACAGCACCTATATCTGGGGAAGAACCAGAACTGAGAACCTGCACAGCTTGGGAAGGAAATCAAAGAACACGAAATTCAATCCATCTTTTGAAACCTCCCCAAGGTGTAGGAATTGCTTCTGTCAGAGCTGCACATTCCCAGCAGGAACTGTTGGCTCCAGGACCATTTCCTTGGCCTGTGCAGAACAAGGGCAGTGTGAAATGCTGCCAGAAGCCCCAAGTGCAACCTGACACTGGGGGAGACTCCAGCCAGGGCAAGGAGTCCCCACTCACAGGGGCACAGTGAGCTCCTCTTTCAGGGCTGCCAGCACAGAGCATCTCTAACAACAACAGCACTGGTGGAACAAGGCTGATCTTTAATGTGCCAGGGCGTTCATTTTTATCTATTTCTATAATGGATTTGATATAACTAGTTATATCAATTATATCTTAATATACTTAACATTGATTATGTATTAATTATTGCTTGCATTAATAACTATTTAATTAAATCACAAATTATATACTTACTCTGTATTAAGTGTATTATTAAGTATTCTATGTTATATGCTGATAATACAGTATTATATCTCTCTATGGTATGTAATATATAATGTGCAATATAGAACATATATACTATATAATACCTATACACCATACAGAACACCTATACACAACACCTGTACACCACCCACCACACCTGTACACCACCCACAACATACTTTAACATCATATATTAACATGACCACTAAATTTTTTAATTTTTCCTGTTACTTTCCCAGCATTAACACCCTTCATCCCTTTAACCACAGCAGCAACACCCATGCAGGGCAGGGAGTGACCAGCCCAGCCCCTATTGGGGGGAGCTCCTTGCAGCACCCCCTCCTCTCCCTGCAGGACTCACCGGATGGGCTCAGCTCGGAGCTGGCAGTTCAGGCTGTGCAGGAGCTGCTTCCCACTGAGCTGGGGCTTCCCTGGAGCCCTGGAGATGTCCAGGTGGGCAGCATTGCAGAGAGCGTGGACCCCGCTGTCCGTGCGGCTGGAGATGTGGAACTTGATGGGACTGATGGGCTTGAGGCTCTGGGCAGCCTTCTGAAAGGCAGCACCAACAGGGGTCAGCATCCTCATCCTCATCCTCCTCCTCCTCCTCCTCCAGGATGTGCCACTGGTGGCTCTGAGAAGGGACCTGGAGTTTTTGTAGGCAAAGGAAGCCACAGAGAGGAGGCTCTTCTCCCAGCACCAGTGGCTTGTCCCTCTTTGTGCTGAAATCACCCCAAACAGAACCATCCAAATGTAGAAAATCAAGTGACAATATTCATGCCCCAGTCCTTTGGTGAGGGGGAAACAAGGCAGAGGATTCACTGTTCAAACCCACCATCCTTGCACTCAGGGCTGGAAAGCCAAGCCTGGAAGGGATGGAAGCAGCACAGGGATGTCTGAATGGCACCAGCCAAGCATCTGAAGGAGCTCAGGCTGCAGCCTTTGCAGGCCAGGAGGGTGTGAAATGCTGTGGTTATTGCTGCAGGCACAAGCTCTTTTCCAGCCACAATGGGAGCAACACAGCTCCATCAGCTGTGGGGAGCACAGGAAGGGGGGCACAGCACTGAGGCCATGCAGTTCTTGGGGAATATCAAAATAAACTGAGCTGAGAAGCAGGACACAGCTCTGAAAACAGCCCAGGAGCTGACACTGAGCTGCCCCAGCAGGTACAGCCAAGCCCAGCACGAACACACAGCCCTGGCAGACACTGGAGGGGGTTTTCACATATATTTTTCCCTATATATTCCTCAGCTGCATTAATGCAGGACTCGAGAGGACTGTTTTCTTGAGGAGCCTTAATATTCAGGTGCTGCCTCACTCACCCCAAGACTTCTGGCACAGCAGGGCTAAAGCAGAAAACGACAGCCTTAATTACACCATCAGTGAGGTCAAGCTCATTAGAGCCAAAACCCCCTAAAATTGCCCTGCAGCTGAGGTGCCCTTTAAAAATCAGTGAGCAAAGTGCACTGCAAGAGGATCCTCTTGGTCCTGCCCAGGGATTTTGGCAGGGTTTGCTGGAGGATCCACCTGTGGCTCCCATCCTTGTTTCCCTTCCCCGACTGTTCCTCTCCACACAGCTGGTTTTTATTCCCTTTTATTCTGCCTTTCTCTTCTGCCTACTAACTGGAAAAACAACTGGGTGGATTACTAAGGGTTCCTGCTGGGAAAGTAAATAAAGCCCTGCTAAATGAGTCATTAATTAGGTGTCTTTTAATCAAGGTTCACGCTCAAAGGAGAGAGAGCAGAAGAGATGCTAACTTAGACAGAAAACCCAAGGAAAGTTGTTAAAGGGAAGAAGTGAAACATTTGAAAGGCTGAAAACCCACAAAAGAAGACAGAAAACCAGAAGAATGACTAGAAATTTCCTTCTCTTTGCCATCTCCATTCCTGAGTAGAGAACCCAGCGGTGGTCTTGATTCGATTTTAATTTGGTACAAGAGGCAATAAAGTCTGAACTGCTGACTCACAAATACCTTCCAGACTCCTATTTGAGCAGTCAGGATGCTGGGCTCTCAGAAAGGCACAGTTAAAATGCAGAGGAAGGCAGGAAAAAATGCCACCAAGCTGCAGGGGGAGGCCTGGGAAACAGAACAAAACTGCCTTTTCCCTTCCTAATCCTTCCATTTGGAGTTCACATGTGGTTACAATTAACAATGAACATTTTTATTTATCACTCTTAAGCTGAGAGAAGCAGACAGAAATGAAACAGTTTTCTGGAGCAGACCTTGGCCTGTGCCTCAGCAATTTGTCTTAAAGCAGAAGCTGATTTTTAAGAGCAAAAGTTTCTGAGAAGATGTTTGGGTTTCACAGGCTCCTCCTTTCCTCCACCCTCTTCTCCCCCTCCCTTCTCATCAGACAAAAACCAGTCAGTGGAAACAGAGTTGAGAGAGAGAGAGAACAGGACAGAACATGGAAAACATCCTGTTCTCTTGCTCCAGGCTTGGAGCAGCTTGGATGCAGCACTCCTTTGGATGCCACACTGCACGATGCCATTGCAGCCAGGGGGGATAATGAGAACACTGGAGCTCTCCTGCCCTGCCAGAGGGAGCTGAGCACTGCTGGCACCCACACCCTGAGTTATTCCCCCTGCCCAGAGCTGCAGCACTGAATGGCATGTTCCACATGTGGGATTTCCACAGCTGCCCTGGTCCAGCATCACATTCTCCCACCTCCCTGGAGAGATGGCAAAGAAAAGTGTGCTGGGTATCCCAGGAGGAACCTGGACCACCCTCAACAGCAAACCTGAGATCTTTGGGGATTCCTCCTCCAGCCCAACAGGCACACAGCTCATAATGTGCTGCCAACCACTTGCCTCCACTTCCAACTTTAATATTTCATTTAAGCAGGATGGGATATAATCTCCTCAAAGAGAGGATTTCTGAACTGCAGAACTCCTTTGCAGGCAATTAAGAAGTGACCCTTCACCTATGCAAATGCCTCCTACCTGTGCCCTCCAAAGTCCTTGCAGGCTGCTGAAGGTTCCCTCCTCTGGTTCCTGTGTACTTTAATCTGTTATTATCACCCACACTGAATTTCAAAAAAGGTGCATTATTTACATGTAGTCATTGCCTGGATAGCAACCAGTTTTTCCTGCCCTTTCAGTGCAAACAAGCCCCTAAAAACAAGCAGGTCTTGGATGTGAGGAACTCAAAAGGCTTCACTGCTGTCAGTGCAGATCCCCCTCCTGTGGTATCTTCTGTGGGTTCCTGGGGGGAACTGAGGCAGGAGTTAAGCCCTTTACCCATGGGCACCCAGCTAGAAAGGAATAAAGAAGACAGAGGAATAAATGAAGGAGCTGGTTGTCCTCTCTGTGCTTAGGGGTCACAGGGCTCTGCTCCCTTCTTTAAGCCACAGAACATGCAAACATCCTCTTTAGCAGGTGCTACAAACACCAAACCCTTGGCTTGGCACCTGCTGGAGACCTTGCACTGAGCCACATCCCATTTAGCTTTTACTTCCCAAGTCTTTGCAGACAACCACATTCCTGGAGCAGCAAGGAAGCATCCCAAGGGTGCAAGTTCATCCCTCTCACGTGCCAGGGATGCAGGGGAAAGTATTAGTGGCCTTTAGTAGGTCTGCTCTGCTAACAGGTTTCATTCATTAAGCACTCCCATATTTTGAATTGTGCTGAAATTTCCACTGCTGAGTGCCAGAATGATATGGATGCACATTCCAAACTGCCATCATTACTCACAGCTCAGTTCTCTCCTCACTCTGCCCAAATGCAGCAGAGGCAGCATGAAGAACAGGCCCACTAATGTGCACCACCTAAGGTGGGCAAGTAAAAGTCCATCCCCCTTCTCTCCTTGAAGTCTAAATAAAATCAAATCCTCAAGACACTCAATCACCAACCTCTACAGGCATCAGGAATGTTTTGGAAAAATAAGTGCCTGTTTCTGCCTCGCAGCAGCTGGATGGCTCATGCTTTCCTCATGTGCAGTGGCCTCAGCAGCACAGACACAGGGGCTGCACTGCCTTGCCAGGGAGGCTGCAGGATTTATAAATTCCCGTCTTCTAATAAATGATAATGTGCAAGCTTCTGGTTGCAAGTCATCCCAGCCTCCCTGACTCACTGGGTGCTATGTCACAACTGCAACTAATTAAAAAAATCTCACTCGTTTTCAGTGGAAGAGATAAAAGCTGAAGTGAAAGGCAGGAAGGAAAAAGCTGAGAATGTGGATTCTGCTGGAAAAAGAAGGTCCCCAAAGCAATCTCCTACATCACTGAAATTCTTATCAAAGATGACATGTCCCTTGGTCCATTCTCCTTTCTTTCTTCCTCTTTTTTTGAGGGGGTTGGGAAGAGGGGGACAGAAGGCTGGAGCAAAGCTGCCTTGCATAGTGAGGAGCTGGTGTGTGTTCCTTCTCTCCTCTCCTGCTCCCTTTTCCTTTCATGAGGAAGAATATCTGGCCCCAGCACGAGGCTGCTGGCCAAAACACAGCTTTGTGTGGGCAAGGTTAGTTTTGGGCAGCATTCACCAGCACAATGGGCAAGAGAACAACTCAGGAGATGGGACCAAGCAGACAGGAGAGGGAAGGGAAAGCTGCAGATCCCAGCAGGGCTGGCACGTGGCGTCTGTCAGCACAAACAGCCACTCACCTGAGCAAAAGGTGCTAAATGGGAGATGTTCCTTTGTAGCAGGGGCATTTGGAAGAGTGGAGACTAGAGAATGAAGTCCTGCATCTTACCAAGTTTCCACAAAGGGCTGGAGGGAGCCAAGTCACAGGGCTCAAACATCCCCATCTGGGGAAACAAGGTCTGGAATTTGTTTTGGACCCATCACTACCAAGCTGGGCTTCCAAGTACTTCAAGACAAATATGTTGCCTCCAAGAAAGAAAGAAAAGTGTTGCCTGCAAATCTCACCCCCCTCAAAGAGATATTAAAAGCTCCATCAAATATCTATATCTGTAGCAGAGCTAAAACAAGTCTCCATTTCCTCTTGCCAGGGCTCTGTTACAGAGCAGCACTGAGGACTGTAAAAGCTTCTGTGTCCTGTCCTGGGACACAGACCTTCTGCTCAGCCCCAGCCCAGCAATTTCACCCCAGCACACACTCACAAACCAGCCAGCCCATGACACTGTCAAGGAGACAGTTGTTGAAACACAAGGGCTGCACCTCACAGGTCTATTTGCTTGCCTGTAACTGCAAACAAATGTCTGAACATCTTTAGGATACAATAAGGATCTCATTACAGGTTTAATTGTGCCCTTCCCTTCAGTTGCCTTCCTGGCTTTGGAAAGCAGTGAAGTTCAAGGCTGCACAGAAAAGGAGGAAGGCAGATAAATTGCTCCAGGCCCCAGAAGTTTTCTATTAAAGTTGCTTTAAGACTTCCCATGTGGTTCTAATAGACACAGCCCTGCTCAGCAGTGCCCAGCATCAATACCACCACATGAAAGCAAAGCACGTAGCCCAGAACTGGCCTGCAAAGTGCTGATACTGGGAAAAGACAACACCAAATAAGCTCATGTTTTTCTTTTTTCCTTCTTCTTTTCTCCCCTAATCACCCATCCTACCCATCTGCCTGTTCAAACAAAGTCCCTGGGATAACGCAAAACAACTGCTGGGCTCTCCCAAAGTCCAGCGCCCAGGGCTCAGACACTGCATGGCTCAGAGGATGAGATAAATGAGATAGAAAGCCCTCTGGGCTCCTCTTTCAAGATCTGCACAATATTAATCCACTTTCCCTGCAATGGTCTCAGGCAAGAAGCCACAGAAATACACCCTGAGAACTCTTACTCAAACCATAAGTCATCACTTGCCTCCGGAGCGAGGGCAGGCAGGAACTCCCACCCTCAGCGGTGTGGAAATGTCTTGGCCATGGTCACAGAGAGGCTGGGTGGGACAGCAAGTCCTCCTGGAGCAGCAGCATCAACAGCTCTGTTCTTCCCAACACCAGGATTGTGGCCAGTGCAGAGCACACTGTCCCAAACAAGCACGGTGGGCACTGCTGAATTTGTCAGCTCAGGTTGGACAGACTGACCAAAAAGGAGGTGCAGAAAGGTTGGATAATAACACACAGATCTAACCCACAGCAATCAGTCTGAACCTCTTCAACAACCTCTCACCTTCTAAAAATGCACAAGCTCCACTTTGAACTGCCTCATGCTTCCAAGACAAACAGAGCAGCTTCCTTTGGCTTCCCACCCTGCACCAGGACATGGGATTCAGCTGCAGCTCGTAACTCAGCTACAATGGCATTACAAGGCTCAAGTGTGCTGAGCTTTTACCCTTTGCAAGTGACCCATTCTCTACTCCTGGGTGTAACAGGGGGTCCTTTGCACTCCTCTTGCACACTCACTCCAAGCCCCAACAGCACTGGGGTGCTGAAAGCCATCCCTGTGTTCTGGGAATCCATGGGAGCTGCCCAGGAACAACAGTGATAACAGCATCCCAACTTTTTATCCCCCTGGCAGGTCAGAACTCCAGAAGAATGGAAAGAGCAAGGAACAATGGGCATCCTGCTGTGCTTTGTTCTGAAAACATCTATCAGAGGCACCCTCTCCCATGAGGACACAGCATCTCCTTTCCAAATCCATCAAGGATTTTGTCACGAACTAGAACTGAGGCAGTTTTAAGAATGAGGGGAGGCAAAGCCACAAGTCCTAAGGAACCCTTCAGGGGGGCCAGCACCTGAGCAGGGGCTCTCAGAATCAGCTCTGCACTCAGATGCCTCAATTTCAAGTCTCACTGAAGGGTTCACAACTTTTTCGGGATCAGAATCTCTACAGTGACATCATTTCTAAAGCACTTTGGCTGTTTTGATAACTTTATAGTGTTTTGAACCATGCAAGTATCTTTTACTGAGTGTCAATCTCGAAATAATTTATCCTTGATAGTATCTGCAGCTGAGCAACGTGACCCCAGGAGCTTCATTCTAATGACAAGATGATTAGCAAGGACCTACCTCCAAATAATTCTGGACTCCAAGCAGTGCCTGATCACTCCTAGTCTCCATAACCCCACTGCAGAGCAAAACAAACACAATGGTTACTGATATGTGCCAAGATCCAAGGGCTGGAGCTGCACGAGTTCTCCCACATGCTTTTCAATGTGGACAGGCACAACTCTACACGTGGGATGGATGTTTAAGGCCTGGGGAAATCCAAGCTCAGCCATCCTCCTGCAGGGATCACAGCCCACAGATCACCTGAAGCTTTGGGGCAGTGCAGGAACCCTGGGAACTGGCCACAGCCAGGCACTGCAAACCACCTGCACTGCAGGAAATACAGCAACCTGCACTTCCCTGCCCAGCCTGAGATTAGTTTCCCTGCTTCTCCTTCCTTTGACCTTTTCTCTTTGCTAATTTTATATGTTTCCTGCCTGAACCATCCCCTCCCTCACACTCCTGTGCACAGCAGGAAGCAGAGTCCAGCTCCCTGTGTGCTCTCACCTGCTCAGCAAGGGAACATCCTTCACCTGAACACTGTTCCCATCCATCCATCCCTCACCTGAACACTGTTCCCATCCATCCATCCCTCCCCTGAACACTGTTCCCATCCATCCATCCCTCCCCTGAACACTGTTCCCATCTATCCATCCCTCCCCTGAACACTGTTCCCATCCATCCATCCATCCCTCCCT
>JAWWEE010000395.1:0-11834 GCA_035221455.1 Xenops minutus | reverse complement strand
CAGGGGGTGACTCTTGGGGCTGGTCCTGGGCAGGGCTGAGGGTTGGGCTGGATGGTCCTTGGGGGTCCCTTCCAGCTTGGGATGTTCTATAACTGGATGATTCTCTGAATGAAACACCAGCATCAGACCTTTCATGTGTTAAGAGGTCACTGTGTGGGCAGCTCATTTTCTCTGAGGTGAATGAGCCAAAATAACTGCTGGGTCAAGGCAAACCACTCAAAAGGACCAGGGTAGGAATGACAGAATCCCAGAATCCTGGAATGCTTTGGGTTGGCAGGGATCTTAAAGGCCACCCAGTGCCACCCCGTGCCATGGGCAGGGACACCTTCCACCAGCCCAGGTTGTTCCCATCCAGCCTGGCCTTGGACAGTTCCAGTAAGGTGTAATAATAAGGACTCTGGGATCACCCAGGAAGAAGAATGTCATTGTAAAACAACTTTCACTGGCAGAAATGTTCCAAAATCCCTGTGAGGAGACTCATGGATGAGAGAGTCCCTCAGCTGGAGTCTCTGCGGGCTCCTGGGTTGATGGATGAGTGTGGAGAGGGACTTCATTGAACTGCTACAAGTGAGTAATTACCTTAATGAACTGTCTGCAGCACCTCACAGTAAAGCCCATCCCTTTCCTGCTGTTTGATTTAAGCCATTACAGCAGTGCCTGTCCCAGGCTGCAGGGGCTGGATCCTGGCATTTGGAGGTGTCATCCAGGGCAGTGTGACCCCAAGCCCAGTCCCTTTGGTGCAGGGCACTGCAGTGACAGGCTCCTGGAGACATCCCACACTTCCATCACCCGGGATTCCCCTGCTCCAGGGCTGTGTCAGCTCCAGCAGAAGCCAGGGAATGCTGCCAAGCTGCTGTCTTTGCCCTCTTCAAGGTCTGTTTATACCCACTCATGGCCATCAGAACACCCTCAGGCCAGGAGAGCCCTTTCCATCACAGTGGATGCTCTGACTGAACCCTCCTGGCTCTGAGCACGGTTGTTCCTGTGCTTCCCAAATTTCCAGCAGTTCCCTCACGTTTCCAGCTGCCATTTCAAAGCCAGCACCAGAAAAATTATTCCAGTCCCCCCCTGTCAGGCTTTGCTGGCACTGGATTTTCTGCCAGCTTTGGTGCTGTTGAACTTCCAGGAGGATTTGTACAATCAGCTTTCCCAGGTTTCCATGTCCAAGAGTCTTTTCCAAAAAGGTGTGACCTGGATTGCTGGTTACCATCAGCAGGAAATATTTCCCACCAGGTTTATCAAATGCTTGACCAAAGGGCTGGGAATGGGCCTTGGGAGCACTTCCAGCACCAAACTGGGGTTTGCAGGGGTCTCTCACTGGGACCAGGAGCCTCAAGGAGGGTTGTCCTGTGTCCATAAAGTAAAATAGTTCTGCACAGCTCCAGCTCATCAAGTCTCCAGGGATTTGCTTGGACCTTTCCTTGGAGTCTCAGGTACGGGTTTGTGGGCAGACCAGGACCCCTCTCACCCATTCTGCACCCTCCCCTGAGTGGGTCCATGATATTCCATTTCCTCAGCTCAGTTGCCCTTTCTGTGGAACAGGGATGCCAGGGAAGTGTGTTTGGAGGGAGAGGTATCTCCTCTCCAGCTGGAGGGAAGGCACCACGATGCCCAAAGAAGATCAAGAAATTAAACCAGAAATGTTCAAGGCAACACACAAAGAGAACATGGTAGTGGTGCCACGTTGATGGGTGGTCTGGATGATCTTAGAGGTCTTTTCCAACCTCAATAATTCTATAGTTGTAAAGCAAAAAGGCTCCTTTCCACTGGAGCTCTGGGTCAGATGGAGAGGGGAAAGCCACAGTCAGTCAGGTAACCTAATGGACACTTTGAGTCCTGGAGCATCTCCACCCCCATGGGATGTTGCTGCTTTGGTCAAGACCCTCTTACTTACCTGCCTTGTCATTGCTGAGATCATCAGCTCAGCCTGGTGTCTCCACCAAGGTACTGCTGCCCATTTCTCCTCTGCCCTGGAAAGCCCAAAGCAACATGTGGAGCAGCATTAAGCACATTTGTGTGAGCTGGTTCTGTGAGGCTTCAGCCTCACATCACTAAATCAGCTTAGAGAAGAGAAAACACTGGAACAGTGGCAGGTTAAAAAGAGGCTTTTATCAGCCTCAAACCCAGCATTGATAGTGCCATGGTGTGACTTATGACGAGGCTGGGGACAGCTTGTGTTCAGTTTGTGTTGGCCAAGCCACCCAACATTTCAGAAAACCAAACCCACTTCCCGTCTAGAGCTCGGCCCTGGCCTGGCTGGAAACTCACAATAAATCCATACATTTTATCACATTTCAGGGCCTTTGGAGCCAGGCTTTCTTGGGAAACCATTCTGAGCCCTGGAGAGAAAAGGCTGCATGGAGCAGAAGGATGGAGTGGCATGCCCAGAGCCAGGGAATGGCAGGGGCGGGTCAAGAAAGCTCCTGGTGCACATTGAGACAAAGCCATCTCTGCAAGGGATGTGCTGCACATCCTTCAACAGCCCCAGCTCTGCTCTCACAGCCCATTAAACCAGGGGGCTTTGGGAATGATTTATCCTGCAGCAGGAACTAACTAGCCAAGAGCTTTATTAATGGGAAGTTAATTGGAGGTAGAATTGGATGCCTTTAAAGAGATGGAGAAGGATTTTTAGCAGCATTTAGTTGGATCACATTGAAGAACCTCTTCTGGTTTGGAAACCAAGTGAACTGAACCAAACAACATTTGGGGCAGAGCCAGTTAATGGGGTCAGTCCTGGCCAGTGGAAGGAGCCTGGTGAAGGTGTCCCAGTGGTTGTCACACACCATCTCAGCACCTCCAGAGGAATCCTTAGGGCAGGACTGTGCTTTCCAGAACCTCCCCAAGCTACCAGGAGAAGTTCCACCCAGATATCCCACCCCGTGGCCTCCTCCAGCCCTGGCCCTGGGAACTGGAACCAAGGAGGGCAGGAGGTTGGTGAGGAAGGAGAGGCAGCTTCAGCATCCAGCCTGGTCTTCAGGACTATGACCAAGAGGGCTTGCCTGGAAGGTTCTGGAGCCTATTGATGTGTTTTATGTCTCCAATAAAGCAAGAGACTGGGCTGGACCTTGAGGCTCTTCACACGCTTCTGAAGGTTTTCTGGCTGGATTTTGGGGTTTTCTCTTTCTCTTTGGTCCCAGTTGAACAACTTCCACGTTTAAGAGCAGAGGAATTATTTTCTGCTGGAAGAGTTTGAGTGGTTTGGACATTTGTTGGTGATTGAAGGATGTTTAAAAGCACTGGAGCCATTATAGTGTCATTGTAGTGCACCCTTGCAGACTTCATGGCTGGTTTTGAGTATCCTGTTCCAAGAACAAGGGAGATGAACCACAGAGAAAGGGAATCATCCCTTTTTTCCACTGATGAGCAAACCAGCTCAAAGGTACGCAACCAAGAGCATTATCTCCACCCCCACATGCAGAAACACACACGCAGTGAGAAGAGCAGGGGGCAGCACCACACTTCTCATTCTTTGCAAATACTCCATTAAAACTTCTTGTTCTGTTTTGTTTCAGAGCAGCACAAAGAGCCCAGGCTGTGATCCAAGCTGTGGATGATGCTGGGATAGTCATTACTGAGTTGTTTTTAAAAAGCAGGTAAAGATCCAAGGAGATGGATGAGCAGATACCAAATTCCAGGTACCTCTTCTGTGTCATCAGAGGCTGCTCTGAGCAGTCACTTGTGGACTTGCCACAGATCTTTATCACTGCTGGCAATGTAGAAGAGGAAGGACCAAGTAGATTTTTAGATAACATTGCCAGGCTGGCTGTTAGAAATGCCAGGATTTCCTTTGCAGGCAGCACGTCCATGTGATAACATCACACCAAGGGCAAAGCACCAGGTTTACTAATTATTTTTTTTTTTTCACAAAGCAAACTATTCCTTCCTTGGAAGATACTCCAGCCTGCACTCAGAACTCAGACCCCATCAGTCACAAATCAGACAGCACAATGGGGAAGCCAGTAACATTTTTTTTAATTGAAACTCATCTTTTGAGTCACACTAAAAGCCAAAACAAATGAAAATGCACCCCCTCAGGTAGAGCAACACTGTGAGCAGCCCGGCCTGCTGGATATTCTGGAGCACAGAGGATCAATCAGCATCAGAAGCAGACAGGATGAGGGCTGGGTCATAATTCATGTGAGCTCCTCGTTCTCCTGCTGGTGCCTCTGCCACAGGGGCTGGCTGGCAAAGCTTCAGGGCTGGGCTGTGGCAGAGAAAACCTTCTCACCCATTTCCCCCCCTTCCCACCCCCGAAATGTCTCAGCTGCTGAGTTATATGATGAGAAACAGCGTCCTGCTGGCAGAAAGCAAGGCTGGGAGGGGGTCAGGCCAGTGCCTGCACGTCACCTCAGCCATGTGTCAGAGCCAGGAGTGGCAATCTCTGCAGAGCCTGCAGCCAAGGTCACTGAAATGAGCAGGGCAGCAAAACTGCCAGCGTGGGACAAGGTCCTCGAGGTCCCACACCACCCTGGGGCATCACCCAGTGGGCTGGACTGGAGCAATGGGACTGCTAAAGAGCAAGGACTGACTATCTGACAGGAGGGGAAGAGGCACCACAGGCAGCACAGATGTTGTTTCCTCCCTTAGATTGTCACATAGGGTGGAGGGGACTCCTTGGAAGGCAACTCCAAGGCTTCCTCATAGGATGGCAGCACAGCCTGGAAGAGAAGACCATGAGTTATGCCCTGGGGATTAAATGGGTTTGATCTTGGCTGTTGTTTCTCCACCGGGTTCAAAGCAGGGGCAAAGAGCCATGTGGGCTGTAGGACATAAAAGGCAAAGGTAGAGGAACACTTTAGAACCACTTTGCTGCCAGTCCCACCTCCACCTCCTGAAGAAACAAGTGGACCAAACCCTCGAACATCAGAACATCACCCTCATTGCCTGAGCAAAGCAGCTGAGCTCAGGTCCCTGCAGGTCCCCTGGGGCACAGCAGGGCACACGCTGCTGGCAAGGCAAGGTTTGTCATATCTGCCAAGTTTCAACAAGAAAAAAAACCCTACATTTATCATTCCACATCCTTCTCTTTGCTTCTCACCCATCTTTATGGTACCTACAGTGCTGAAGATCTTGGAGACCTCACAGATGTTTACAGCTGTCGGTGGGCACGGCCCCAAGGCTGCCAGAGCTGCAGGAGGGTTTGGATGATGCTCTGGGGCACAGGGGGTGACTCTTGGGGCTGGTCCTGGGCAGGGCTGAGGGTTGGGCTGGATGGTCCTTGGGAGTCCCTCCCAGCTCAGCAATGCACCAAATCAGGCATTGACACACTGACAGGTGAACACAAATCTCATTTTCGACAGAGATGGCAAAGAAACCAAAGCTCAGCTGGAATTAGAAGCACAGCTTGGGCTCAGGGATTCCAAGTGATACATTCCCAGTTTTCTGCTCTGCCTGAAGCCTGAGGTGCAGGTTTCTCGCAGATGCCACGGACTTGGGAAGAATTTATATAAAAATAAAGTTATAGGAATATAATATCATTGGAAGCTGATTATTAGGAGCTGCTGGTGCATATTTGAAGGGTTGAACTCTCTCCCAGAGCACCAAAGAAGCAGAAGGAGGGGTCACCATTCATGGTGTAAAGGGTATTTTTCATGGTGTAAATCTGGAGTAGTTTCACTCACCTTTTCCACTGCTTGTTGGTCAACTTTCCCCTCCTCTCTCTTGCTGGCTTTAATGTACTTAAAGCATCTCAGGACACATTTGAACATGTAGGCCTGGAAAAAAAAAGAAAAGAGGGAAAAGGGCATTTTGCCTTTGCATTGCAGGACACCAAGAGCATTCCCACTTGTGCCATCAGCCTGGGGTGGTCCTGCTCCCTTCTCTTGGAATTGGCTGGCCCAGAGCCTTAAATCAGTCTCTGCATCCTTCAGTGGGAAGGTGGTAACTCCATTTATCCAGAACAACACGTGGGGTGGGACTGGGACTGGGACTAGTAATGCCATTAATGCACATTAACTATAATATTTCAGTAATGTAAAATATAATGCTTAAAGCACATTCGCTATCATGTTTAAAGCACATTCAATATCATGTTTAAAACACATTCAACATCAGGTTTAAATCACATTCAATATCACATTTTAAACACATTCAATATAATATTTAAAGGACATTCAATATAATGTATAAAACACAAACAATATCATGTTTAAAGCACATTCAACATCATGCTTAAAGCACATTCAGCATCATGTTTAAAGCACATTCAGCATCATGTTTATGACCTCTGAGAGTGCAATGTCATTAAGTAGGGAAGGAAAGTACATTTTACTGTGATTTTTCAGAGCAGGGTACCAAGCCTGGGTGGCTCAAAAAAGCAGCCCAGGCACAACATCCACCCCCCAGGAAACCAAAGCTCTGTGGCCAACTGACCCAAAAACTCAGTTTATTCACCAAAATCCTGTCCTTGCAACAGTTACACTTTCCTGATGGGACCTCCTTGCACCTCCTGGAGTTCTGAGATGCAATAAATAGAGCTTTTCTGGGGAAAATGGCTCGATTGATGGGTTGTAGCACACGAAAATAAGCATGGGCTGTCTAACATACCATGTTAAATAAATATTTTCCCTCCTCTGTGCAGCAAGGAGAAGTCGTGTGCCTCTTGTTTTTATTGGCCTGTGACTCTGCTTTGGAAAGAGGTGGTATTTGCAGAGGAACATAAGGAGTTGTATGTCCCAAAAACCAGCTTAGGATTTTCCTAGGACAATGGGGACTGTTGGGCTTGACACAAAGCCAAGACAAAGACAGAGAACAAGGAAAGAAGTCTCTGAGACCAAGGACTCCATCTCTCCAAGTTCCAGAGGTGAGGAGACAAAGCCAGGCTCTGAGCACCTTTAGGGGATACTGCAAAACCCTCCCTGCCTCTTCATCCAGAGCAAACAGGCAGGACACTGAGGGCATCATACAAAGTGTCAAACCCTCCACTCATCCATGGAAGAAGTGGCAGCAAATTGAAATAAAATCATACAACCAAACAACCCATTCTTTGGTTTTGGTTCTGGAAGAGTTTGTTCAGTGCCAAGCAATGGATTCAATGCCATTGAATGCCAAGCACTGGCAGGTTTGAGCAGGAACAGGCAGTGAGCTTGGGATCATCCCAAAACCCTCCTGGGTCACTGTGGGACACCCTTCTCCACATGGAATTGAGGAGGGTGAACTTCTCTGGCAGCTGCTGACAGAGTAGGTGGATGGAAATGTTGTCCTGAAGGAGCCACTTGAGAAGCAATTCTGGGAAACCCTGATGTCATTTCCCATCAGAAATGTTTTATTCCCCTTAATTCCTGCATTATCATCGCTCTGGTGGTGCAGAGGGATGACTTTATGGTACTGGAGTGAGATAAAGATCACTGGAACAGGTTGTGATAGCCCAAATATCCCATCCCTGGAAGTGTCCAAGGCCAGGTTGGAGCAACTGGGCTAGTGGAAGGTGTCCCTGCCCATGGCAGGGGGTGGAATGGGATGAGCTTTAGGTGCCTTCCCACCCAAACCATCCCATGGTTCTAGGATTACCTGTGGACACACAGACCAGCAAGGGACTTTGCCCTAATGGTGCCATGGAAGCATCACCCTGCACTCCCTCTGCCCTTGGAATCCTCTGCATCCCCAAGGAACTCAGGCTTGAACAACTAATGCTACAGGGGTCTCTACAGGGAACCCCCCACCCAGCTGGGGGGCTGCATGGACACACTTCCACACATTCCACAGGCACAGGGGGTGGGTGTTCCATGGCAGAAGGAGGAGGGAGAGGAGCAGCAACACCTCCTGAGCACTGCCAGAGAACTCCTTCCTGCCCAAAGGATGGGGAGAGTCCTGCAGGTCTTGGCAGAGCTCAGGGGGCAGGTGGCCCATCCCTTCTCCATGTGACAGACCCCTTGGAGCTGGGGTATCTTCTGCTGAGGGATGCACACACATCATTATTTGGGGGCAAGAACTGCAAGCTGGCAGCAAAGAGCACCACACACAGAACCACTTCAGGGCAAGGCAATAAATGCTTGTGATGGCTCATTAACCAAGGTCAGCATGCAAAAAGATCCTGCCCTCGCCCAGCATTATTTAGAGACCACCTTGGTGGGGGCATGAGGTGAGTTGAAACCAATGTGCCCTAAATTGGCCAAATGGCCTTTTCAGGACTGAAATATTTCATGTTGTTGCCACACTTGTGGTCAGATCTTTATGACTAGGCAGGAACCATCATGAAAAGGGTTTTGCTGCACGTGGAAGAGGGGTGGGATTGTCACTGCAGTTTAAAGGATGGGGTTCCTCGTGGGGTTTTGGGGGAGATTGGTAGGCCAGGAATACTTGTACCTGTCCACTGGTTTTTTACTTATCCTCCCCCAAACTGCAGCACAAGGTAAGCAGCTTTGTGCCTAACCTCGGGGACAATTCTAGCCAGGCCAGTGAGACTCCTGCTGCAGGGATGTCTCCACTTCCATCACACAGATAGTCCAAGATATGCTAAAGCCATGTCTGCAGAGCAACCACACAACACAGGACACTCCACTCTGCCTCATGTGCCCACCTGGAAGAGTCAGAATATAAAATGTTCCCCCAAATAACCAGCAGAATTTTTCACTGGGACAGAATCTGCCCAAGTACCTGGAAAGAGCTGGTTTTCTTAGGTGTGAAACCCCTCAGTGAAAAATGTGTGCTCTGATCCACTGAAGCAGGAAGAGTAGAAGCCGTGTCAGAGTGGAGTCTGCAGGATTCCTGCTTTTAATTAACTTTCAGGGTGCCAGTGCATGACTCTGCCTCCACCAGAGTGGATGCAGCCACCTACCCAAGGACAAGAGCCAACCTGCTGCTGAATAATCCGATTTATTTTGTCCCACAACAGCAGAATGCTTTGCTATATTTGTTGGCAACCACCTTGTCCTGCTCGAGATGAATGGGCAGGAAGAGTTTTTTGGATATGAGAGAGATTTTACTTTATAATTCACACCTGCAGAAGCAAAAAGCCACTGATTTGGGTATTAGACACTACACTGAGGTGCAGCTCCTGCTGTGCCCAAGGAGAGACCAACAAGGCTTTCCAATGGCCTGGCAGATTTGGGAGAGCAGCAAACCCACAGGAAAGGAGCTTCATTTCAGCCCCACCAGACCCTGCAGCCTTTTACCTTCAGGAAGAGGACAGCGACAAAGGCAATGGTGAAGGTGATCATCACTTTGGCATATTCCTCTCTTGGCAGCTTCTCCAGGGTTGGCAAAAATCCCTGTGGAAAGAGGGAGAAGGTCTCAGCCATAACCACGTGTCCCCTCCACCAGTGATGGTGTTGAAGGTTCCTCAGAAAGGGGGGGACACCTTCCTTTCCCCATCAGACAGATCACAGGGACATTGTTTGCCTCCTGCTATTTACACTGCCTCGGCAAAGGCTTCCAGCAGATGATTTCCATGAGAACTAAAAGCAGGGCTGTTTAATAAAGATGAAAAGTTCATGCATTTTCAGTGTGTTCAGGCAGGTCTACCCAAATCACGTGGCCCTGCAATCTGCATCCCTAAGATTCTTACACGGAAAACAAGGTGTGCTCTTAAGGAACACGGGAATAAACAAGCTGTCAGTCAGGAATCCATGGTGGGGAGAACATGGAGAACATTTCCCATGTTGGGAAACCCCTCTTTTGGGGTCAAACACAGCAGTGGTGGGTGTGCTGGAGAGATCAGAGAGAGCTGACTCTGTTTTAGCAGCCACTGAAGGAGTTCACAGCATGAGAAATCAGGTGATGACCTACCCCGTGGTCTGCAGGCTTGAGGCTGAGGTAGGTGGGCACCTCCATGTAGGAGCTGCAGAGGGTGAGGATGCTCAGGCAGAAGTCCAGCAGCTGCAGGGCCAGCAGAGGGATCTTGGAGTGTCCCTGCTGCGAGGGGGGAACAGGAATTCTCTTGTGGTTTCAGGATTCTAGAGACTTCTTCACATTTCACACGCTTTGCTCACACCGAGTCTAAGCTGTAAAATTCACTTATTCTGGCCAAAAATGCTCAGCAAAGCATCTTGTTGGGCTGGTTTCTACAAGCTCCACAGAAGAGGCCTCTGCCTGGAGGAGTGAGAGTTTTTCCAGCAAACCTCCCCCCCCCTCCAAATCCATGAGACAGTAAATAAAGTCAACAGGAAGGTTTTCAGGCATGGGAGATGTCCCAGTTGTCTCCAGTTTTCCCTCCAGCCCCCCAAGGATTGCACCTCATCTCCAGCCAGTATCAAAACTCCCTCACCATTGGACTTCATGTTCTCTGAGGTGTTTTCCAACCCAAATGATTCTATGAAGAATTGTGGCCCAAGACAATGATATTTGATTCCATACATTGTCCATCTTGTAGAAAGCAGAGGAGACCCCCCAAAAGTGGCTGTTACCCACCGTGTGGCTCAGGGAGGACACTGAAATGATCACTGGGACCTGGATGTAGGAGCTGAACAAGGTCAGGAGGCTGAGGAGGAAGTCTATGACTTGTAGGGCAAGGAAGGGGATCAGGAGACGTTCCCTCTTCTGAGAAAGAAAAGCAATGGCAGTTATTGCTGTTCCAATTGGGATAATGAGACCAGCTCTCAATGCCTGGCAGGGCAGCCAGAATACTCCAAGGTATCCCCAGGAATAAATATTTCCTTGGAATTTGGGCATCTGCTGCCACTCACTGTGATGACAACTGGTGCACAATTGGTGAAGGGAATCAACACTGAATTTGTTCAGCCCCTTGGAAAAAGGCTGTGAGTTTTCACCCTGTGATGTTGGCACTTGGTGCCATCAGAGCTGTCCCCAAAGTTTAGCTCTCCAGAGGGACAGCTGTGCTGCTTGGGAAGTACTTAAAGTCAGTGCTAATTCCAAACTCCTTGGGTTTCCACATCCAGTCCTTTCTCCTCCTGGAATGGGAAATGAGTTCCCTGTGTAAAGGGGGAGCTACAGCTCCTCTCGAGGATCCCACTTGCAAAAGAGCAAGGAAATGAGGCAATAAAACAACATTTTGAGATGATAACATTTCCATTACTTAATACACACACACACACAAAATATAACCTTGCTGGAAATGTTGCCCAGATTTGGCAAATCTGGCAGTTTGCAGCCTTGAACGTGAGCTTGGGACTGCAAAGAGCCTCCCTCCCACTCCCTGTGACACAGCCCAGACATTTATCTGCTTTTCTGATCGTATTTCAGGGAGCATTTTCCAACCCTCTCCTCCAAACCTCCCACCTGGGAGAGGCCAGAGCCAGCTAAATGTCATCTGTGGAGCTCATACCTTCAGCACACCCAGGAGGAGGTTGAAGCTGATGACAAACAACAAGATGATCAGCAGGAAACTGGTGACAACGTCAGCTAAAAGTAATAAAAGGAATTGCCACGTTACCAAAAGTCGGATAAATTCAGACTGTGATTCAATTTGATCACAGCACCAAGGAAGAGATCAAGTGTGACAACCTGGCAGAAGGAATTGTGGGGGTGGGGGAATGGATGTCATGGAGATGGAATTAACTCCCTTCTCCCTTTTTTAACCCACTTTTCCATCTGTCTTTGAAGTTTCTGTCTCTTTAGCCACCAGGTCATGCAGGCTCTGGGAACCAAGGACTGAAACTTTAAATATCCCAGGTTACAATACTAAGGTTAAAAAAAAAAATTAGGAAAAAAAAAGGCAGAGTGTTTTTAGTTAATGAGTCACAGTTGGAAATTCTTTGTGACTCAACGACAGATAAAGTAACAGTGAAACCTGGGGAAGGATCTTCAAGATCACAAGCAGACAAGAGGCACCAATTTCACCCACCCACCACCAGGTTCTTGAGGGAATGGCTGGAGCTGTGTCAGGGCAGGGGCAGGGGGGATCTCAGCCAAAGGTTCTTCTTCCCCCAGAGGGTGGT
>JAWWEE010000394.1:0-11845 GCA_035221455.1 Xenops minutus | reverse complement strand
TGTTCTCATAGACTGCAGCTAGAATTGTATGCCTTGGCTGTTTCTTGGTATGTTAAACAAATTGATGAGCTTATTGCACCGTTGCAGCTACTGCAAACAGTGATTTCAAGTCTTACGAGTGGCAAAGACTGCCCATTCTCTGGCAACACTTTGCTTTGGGTCTTAAGTTGTTCCAGCTCTTCTGTCTGTGAAGATGACTCTGAAAGCATGAAACAAGCATGTCAGAACTGGTGTCATCTTCCCAGAAAAGAAGAAAAGAAACCCAAACCCAATGTGGTTTCTAAAACAGTGGTTTTTAGATATGAACTGTATCTCCATTCTCCTCACTGGGAAACTTGTCTAAAACCAGAAGATGATGGTGTTAAGGCCATATAGTCTGTTCTGCTTCCTGTCCAGTTCTGCTGAAAGTCTTGGTGACCATATTACTTTCATAGTCCAAGCCACTTTCCCCATGTCACCAAGGCTGAGCCTGGTGACATGGGGAGCCTGAGAAAACATCCCAATAGTTGCATGTCAGTTTCTGGGACAGGCACATCATTAACACTTCTACTTGAGCGTCCCAGTGAGCAGATGATTACCATGGGGATGGAACTACCCCCCCTTTTTTTTTTTTTTTTATTAGACTGTGGGAAGTTTTTCTTTTCCTGAAAAAGTGAAGGTGATCTGGAATTTTGGGGCTGCTGAGAGACATAGTTGCCGGTGGCTCCTGTGTGCCCAAATTGGCATTTCCATCACAACACCTTTGTTCAGGCAGCTTAACATGTCTGTGTTGAACAAGAGGTTCCAAAGATTTGGTTCTTTAGCCAAGGAATAACTGATGGACTTCCTGTTTTTATTTCCAGTTACTGTTTTTGTCATGAACAGAACAAAAAAAAATACTACCTTTGATTTATGGTAGCTTAAAGAACCAGGGAGCAGTGGAGAGATGTGTTTTATGTTCTAATCCTTGGAAATGGTATAGTTAGACCAAACTCGCTCTTTAAAATGGCCTTTAAAGCTATTCCATCCTCAGTTAAACAAAATGTGCTCTTGCTGATGTAGTTCTTACTAATTAGGTCAGCCAGTGGAATCAGCTGTCAAGGCGAGATCCATTGGGTATTGGAAAAGCTGTGGCTGAATCAGGGTTTGACTTTTTGTTGGTATAGGAAAGTCTTCTCTAAGGTTCTGCCAGTGAAGAAACTGCCACTGGAGACTGGAGCTTAAACAGTGGGGTCTGGGAAAGCAGTTCTGGATATGAAAGAAACAGAATCTCATGGTTCCTTTTTCTGTAGGCTCAATACATGATAGCCACAAGTGGGACACCCAAGCTGAAGAAGCCCAGGGAAGTCTCCGCTTGGCTGCGCGACTTTCTGAGCTGCTGCCTGGAGACAGACCAGGACAGGCGCTGGTCTGCCCGGGAACTCCTGCAGGTAAAGTGCAGAGAGGCTGCAGGTGAAGCAGCTGGGTCCCTCATCCACTTAACTCCAAGACAGCAGATGGGCCCCCTTCATATTTCTCTCCAATCTTAGTGCTTTTCAAAGGAGAACTATGAGAAATCCTGACACAGTCCACCGGGTAAAAAGGAGAGGTCCACACTCAGAGGAGATAAACAGGAGTGGAACATTTATTAAGAGAGCACAGGACTTGTATAGGGTTTGGAATGCAAGCTGCTGGAATAGGGGCGGAGTGTGACAAATAAGGGTAAAGTAAGGTGGAGCTAGGACAAATATGGGGAAACAGGGAGTGGGTAGCCTTATAAGGTAGTGCTGCAATGCACCACCGACTAGCCAATGAGAACTGGGACAGAAGCTACCAATGGGGGGGAAGTAACCAGGGTCCGAACAACCAATGAGAACAATCGTACAAACAGAGGTAATAATTACTTATCTAATACAACGAATATCTAACTATTAAAAATTTTAAAAACATGGGAATCACTTCAACATTCTCAAAGACAGTCTGCAGATCAGAGCCGGTAGGTGTTCTTATTTTGGTGACAATTCCATCCACTCATAGAAGTTTTCATAATCGCTCGTTTGCCCTCCTACAAAATCCTAGACTGGTTTGAGTTGGAAGGGACCTGTAAAGGTCATCTAGTCCAAGTACCCTGCAATGAGCAGGGACATCCTCAAGTAGATTGAGTTGCTAAGAGCCCTGTCTGACCTGACCTTGGGATGGGACACTACCAGCTCTCTGGGCAACTTGTGCCAGTGTTACATCATGCTTGTAGTAAACATTTTCTTCCTTAGACCTAATCTGAATCGACCCTCTTTTAGTTTAAAAATATTACCCCACGTCCTTTTGCAACTGGTCCTGCTAAAAAATGCATCCTCCACTTCCTTATAAGCCTCTCTGAAATACTGAAACTTGGCAATAAAGTCTCCCCAGAGCCGTCTCTTCTCCAGGCTGAACAACCCCAATTGTCTCAACCTTCCCTCAAATGAGAGGTTTTCCACGCTCTTGATCATTTCTTTGGCCCTGTTTTGTACTTTGGGACTACATTCAGTTTCACCTGGTGGCAAAAAGACTGAAGTAGAATGGTGTTGGGTCCCAAGGCTTGAAATGGTCGTGGAGGAACCCAAGGAAATCAGTGCCAGCCAAGAAGTCATGGGAGAAAGGGGCTGTAGGGGGCTCACTGTGAGCCTCAGAGGGGCTTGTCCCTCCTGGCACACTCTTGGAGGTTTCTGTCACCCAAACAGGGTCAGTTGAGTGGGACTTGTCCCAGCCCCATTTGCTGCTTGGCATGGTCAAGCAGACAAGAACTGCTACAGGGTTACTGCCGGGTTTTGGGGCAGATTGAGAACTGCAGGACCTGCTGTTCCTGCTGGGAAGGAAGGGGTCAGGCAGCACAGCAGGGACAGGGCTTGGAAAGGTAGACACTCCTCTCTCCATGAAAATTAGCACAGCACATGTCTTTAAAAAGAAGGAACCAGTGTGAGCCTTTGGGTTTTCTTGAAAGGAACAAACCTCTGGGACAAAGAGCAGCAGTCCTAGAGCAGCAGCAGGGCAAAATTCTAGCAGGCTGAAGACAGCTGGATGAATGGATTAGTGGGCCTGTGATGGCAGGTCCTCACCATGGAGATAGATGTGTAGATGGTCCCTTCACTTCTTTTTCTGCATCTTTCTGGGAAGCAGAGGAGTCCTGCTTGAAGCTGTGGTTTTGAAAAGTCAGAGTTTATTGCCTTTTCTCTCTGTTCTTTTTCCTTTGGGCAGCATCCATTTATAGAATCAGCCAAGCCTGTCTCCACCCTGGTGCCACTGATCACTGCAGTGAAGAAGTTGAAGGAGGAGATGAGACTGCAAGAAGCAGCTGAGCTCGTGCCTGTCCCAGACTCACCGTCATGTTCCATGAGCAGCAGAATTCCAGCAATCCTGGGAGCGGTGTTTTTCCAGCCGTCCCAAGCCGTGATGGAAGCAGCGGGGCACCCCTGGGATCATGCCTGGCCGCCACAGCGCATCATCTGGTGAGTTGGTGTAGGTTTCACTGCAGATGTGTTAGTCACACCAGGCTTTGCATGTTTTAAGTTAGTGTGTCCTAAGGTCACTGTTGGATTTATTCTTGAGTACTCTCTGTCATAGGATGGTTTGGATGGGACTTTCAGCCATCAGCTTGTTCCACCCACCCTCTCCTGGGCAAGGACTCCTTCCAGTCTCCCAGGTTTCTCCAAGCCCCTTCCAACTTGGTCTTGGACACTTCTAGGGATGGGGCATGCACAGCTTTTCTGGGCACCCTGTTCCAGTGCCTCGAGGAGAACATGGCACAAGATTTTTTCGGATAAGACCCATCAAAATATCAAATCTTCAACCAAAAACTTATTTTACTGTTTTCTTTAATTATGGAGCTCCTACAAGCCACTCCGTGGCACTGGGATATTTTTTACCAAATTGAGAAAGCATGCATTTGGAACATATCTGTAGGTGTACTGCTAAACTATTGATGCATATTTTAACAAAGGAATGTTGCATATTCAAAATCATTAGAATTTGCAGGTAACATTCTTCAGATTTAGGTGTGTGTTGGGTTTTTGTTTGGTTGGTTTTCTGTGGTTTTGTTTGTTTGTTGGGGGTTTGTCTGTTTTGTTTTGTTTTCCTTCTCTGTGACCTCAGACTAATTTAAAGAAATTTTAAAAGTCCAGAATGATGTGGATGTGACAGAGGATAGTTTGATTATATTATGAGACCAATTTTTTTCTTCACTGCAGCAGTTGCTTGCTGAGTAGAGTAAGTGAACTCTATTTTGGAGGTGAAAAAGCAGATTTCTGGAGTCTTTCACTTATACTTACTTTTTTCCCTGCTGTTCATTATTATTATTTTAGTAGTTTGCCAAATAAACTAAAGTATATCTCTGCTAGAAATTTTAATATTTTTATGCTTTATAAAGGAGTAATCTTTGATTCTTGTCAAGTAAGACTATGTGCAGTTAACAATGATCTTAATATCTTTTTGATTTTGTCTTTCTTTCTCCCTTTCTCTGGGCCAGTTGAGCCAAACAGTTGATTGCATAGTTAAATTTTCCTCTGAATAAGTTTTGATCTGGAGATATTTCAATTATACCGCTTTTTTGGATTTTTTTTGTGCTGGGTGGTCAGCAGGAGAGTTGAAAGGAGCAACTTTCTTTAAAGCTGATTGCCACAAAAGCCAATGTCATTTACTTGAAGATTTAAAGGCTTTTTTAATTTACTTTACAAAAAGTGGTGATTCCCTTGCTTTCATTCCATGTGCTCTCCACTCGAGAAATATTAAATGCCACCAGGTTGAAAGCAGCAAAACCATCTCCCTGCTGCCCACAGAGTAACGAAATGGTCACCCTTCTCACAGTGCTTATTTCTTGGCCCAGGTCTTCCCCCGTTTTGAGTCTGGGTTCTGTTTTCACCCTCACCAGTGCTTTGCTACGCTTGATGCTGTTTGGATTGCAGTTGTCCTTAGCTGAAATTGATATTTCTTGCATCATCTCCAAGTAAAATGACTTGTCTTTCCTTCATCTCTGCTTTCCCCAGCCAGAAAAATAACGTTTCTGAAACCTGCTCTGTGATGTCCACAAAGAAACTTTTCTTCAGTTGGCAGATGCTCTGGCTTTCCAGATTCCTTTTATTTCCATATCTTCTTACTGCAGTAGCTAGGAGTTGCATTAAACATTGTGATTTTACTTAGGTTATAGTGGATCTTTTGCCCCTTGGGTCACGTTACTCTGGGTGTAGCTCTTTTAGTAAATGCTGAAAGGTAATAATGTGCTTATTATGGTGTTCATGCAATACATGCAGGTTTTAATTGTCCTTATCTCCTACATTTGTTAAATATAGAAAAAGTTTGAAGTATGTGGCACCTATGGGACAATTCCTGATGATAGACAGTTATTCTGATCTCACAGAGGAAGTCCATCTTCTGTATAAACAAAAACAGATTTAGAATTTATTCAGTTATAAAATAATGATAGGCTGCAGCTAAACACCTGAAATGTCATCCTTTATTAGTAGTAATGTCTTTAAAGGCAAGACTCAATCTAAGTTCCTGTTCCCCTCATTCATGGAATTGCTGTCTTTTTGCTGCTCAACTTCTGTGAGAAAACACGTAGTCAAACAAAGTTCTCAGTAGCAGAAAATATCAATGGTGCTTGTGCACAAATCTAGGGGTAGGGTGATCATTTTTAATCTGGGAAAAACCCCACTTAATTAAATCCCAGTATACTGTCATTTCTCTAATCAATACTGAAGACTTCCTGCAGACAAAGGTAAGCTCTTTCAATATTTACAGCACTGTATGATAAGATGCCACTTTTGCTGCTCATTTGATCATGTTTCTATTCACAGTATATTTCATATTTAGTGCGCCTGAACTCTTGCACTTTTGTGTGGAGCGACTAATTATTGTAGTCTTACATACTTAAAATAATGTGAAAATTGACACGTATCAGATAGTGGGAACACTGATTTTCAATTCCTGAAATAGCTTCAAAGTTGTCCAGTTTTAAATTCTAAATGATAATTTTTCACTTAAGATACAGAAGCTTGTTTGGATCCTTTTCTTATTGCTTGTGGTGCTCAAGGGCTGATTCAGCTCAGTGCCCAAGAGATTTTCTTTGAACAGAAATAGTCAAGGAAATGAAGATACTAGGCAGTTTAGGGGACTAGACTGACAGCTTTTGAAGGGAAAGAAGGACACGGCTCACTCCAATGAGGGTAATGGCAGAATGGCAATTTATTGAGGGGATGATGAGCTTATATATGGTCAGCATAGAATCTGATGGACCAATGCGCGGAACCAGGGTGGAGCATGCCAATCCACTTACATACAGGGAAAAACTGGGTGTAATACAACCATAAATGTCGAACAAAGGCAGGGATAACCATAAAAGGAAGGTCTTCAATGCAGCAGACAATAGCCAATGAAATGGCGGGGAATGCATGAGGAGAAAAACTGCCATTTGTACCATTGATAAACGTTTCTATTCTTCAATCATGAACACAAAACTGGAAGCTTGCAGATGTAAAAGTCTCTTGTCCTAATTTTACTCATGTCTCTTCCTTGATGATAGTTGCACCAACATCTTCAAAGTTCTCTTTTCCATTCCTGATAAGTGCGCATCCCGACACTAGACCTTTAATATTTATTGTGTTTGTGATCAGTTGCTTCTTTGTACTTTAAATGCATATATCCTTGACGTGTGCAAAAGTGAGGTTTGTTCCACATTTGTGCATTTGGTTCATGACAGAGATGGTTTTGAGCTGGCAGTGCATGTTAAAAAATGAGCCTTACCGCAGAGACAAACAGAAACTTGCTAGTCATTTCAATTCACATGACTGTAGTAGTGTTTTCCAAGCATCCTGAAAGGTTTTCAAATCAGTAGTAAAGATAATGAAAAATAATAAAGAACCTGTTGTGCTTAACCCGCAGTGCATATCTGATTCAAGTTCTTCCTGCTACATCTCTCATATCTTGCACAATAAACAATCCTATGTGACCCTTTCTTCACAGAGCAGTAGTATGGTGACAACTGCATGGCATAATTTTACCTAAGTGAATATTTAGAACTTTGGGCCCACAATTGGGTAACTGAAGATGCATTAAAACTTCAAAGGACTACTCATGGGGTGTTTTCTTTGGAAAACATTTGTATTTTCCAGCTTGAGTGAGGCACAGAATAGAAATCCATCAGACATGGACACTGCTGCTGATCTCAGAAGGAAGCTCCGTCAGACTGAAAAAGAAAATTTGGAATTAACTTCTCAATGCAATCGGGAAGTAAGGACTTTCTTTGTTTGCTTTATTTTCATCTTGGAATAAATGTAATTGGTTTCACATTTCAAAATGTGCTGCCAAGGGGTGAATGAAAAGCACAGTTACTAGCTGGGAAATAACAAGGAAGTAGCACTGTCCAGACCTCTCAGACCTGTCCATGGGAATTGTTAGCACCTCCACTGTCATTGTTAATACTAAAGGTGTGTGTGAGTAACTCAAGCACTTCACAAGAGCAAAAGGGTGCAGAAGAATCTTGTGCACCCTCAGCTTTCAAATTCTCAATGTAAGAGGTGGTTGCTTTGTTTGTTTGAGTGCTTTAATCCAAATAGTTACAGGGATCCTTTTTACAGAATCATCTCACAGTTCATGGGGCTATGGAAGCAGGAAAAAGCAGGTCATTTTGGGAGAAGCGGGAATCTCTTAATTTGGTTACACACCCCAATAATAAATGGACATGGAACAGTAAACTTGGTTTATTGTCTGGATTTTAACCACAAACAGATGAGTGATCACCCACATCATCTGCACCCTAAAAAGCTGCTGAGGGAAGAATTGTTACCTCTGGTAGAAATTACACTGCAGCAGCACAGTTTAAACCAGGATATCAGCTGCCAGTCTGGCACTAGCAAGTGTGCAAAGTGTGCCAAGGAGCAACAGAGCTGAGGCTGATTCCAGCTGTGCTGTTCTGGGTGCTCACCTTTTCTTCTGTGTGCTAGTGCAAAAGCTGGTATTCAAACCAAGGAACAGATTAGTGAGGCATTTTCCTACTGCTACTTCATTTCCATCCTAGTTTGCTACAACAACGTCAGGGAAAACCCTTGTAATGGGGTAAATTATTATTTATGACTATTATTTTATGACTATTTTTTTAAGTTTTCCTACTGAGATCCTGGAAAAGGACAGTATTATAACTTCTATTTTCTTAAGGTCCTGTATTTTTGGAAGAAGAGGGGGTTTGTTTAAGGTAATGGAAATTAATCTGGGAATCAGATTAGATTGCATGTAAAAACCCTGAAATTATTTAAAATGCACATAAATGTGCAGTTGCAAGACTGTATTTCAAATTCAAATGGAAGAAGATGGCAGCTGTGAATGCAATGCAAAATGTCTTTCAAAAATATTCTGTAGGTGTATTTCAGTAACATGTTGCACTTCTTCAAAGGAGCGTTGTTGTCAGTTTTCTGCAACCAATTTATTTTGTAGAAGTCCCAAATTACTTTTGGAACTTGAGAGAGAGGAGGAAATTCGCGGAGGTCTGGAGTATGAATTGTCAGCTGTCAGAAAAGAGTCTCAGATGCAAATGTCCACGGCAGAAGAGGAGCTGTGTGTCACAAAAAGGGAACTTGTGGAACTGCAAGGTAAGTTGCAAGAAAGCAAAGGTGAACCAGAGGCTAAGTCAGCCCCAAGTCAAGAGAACAAGCAGGGTCTCAAAGTCTTCTAGTTCCTGTTGTTTTTCTTGCATCTCCCATGTCTTATCCCTTTGCATTTGTAAACCCATAAGAGCTCACAAAACTTCTGCTGCCTCGTGTGAACTAAATACAACTGGCTAAAGCTGTCAACTCTTTTTATGTCTTGCCCCTTACCTTCTGTTATTCCTTCTTTCCCTGCTGTCTGTATACAAACTTGTAACCATGGTGTCTGTCTCCATATCCCGCTTCTCACGATGTCCAGCAGTTCTTCCTTTTCACTTGATGCTGAAAAAGCTTTGTTTTTCAGCAGTTCCTTTTGTAAAAAAGGAACTGCCAAGAGAATCTTTTTTGTCTTTTAGCAGCAGGTATTTATTGCCAATGCTGGGGAGCTAGCCAGCTTGTGCTGGACAAACTAGCTCCACTCAACTGGTGCAAAACAAATCATTTATACATTTCAGGTACAGAGTTTCATCATCTAACATACATATTCATAACTAGGTGGAATCCAGGTGGAGCTTGGGGGAAGCTTTTGAGAATCTTCTTTTGGCTCAACTTTTAGGTGGTCTCCTCTTCTTAATTCATCCCCTGGTGGTCGTTTTGATACTCTTCATCGGCTTGACCTGACTCAGATTCTTCAAGTGTACAAAGTCCTGGCTCTGGGCCTCCAATATCTACTTTAAACATCAAAATCTACTAAATTTATGACCTTGTATTCTATTGTGTTTTATGCCTGCCATTCTTTCTAGAATGAACAGACTCTGGTCTACTAAGCAGCACACAACTTGACATTGAACAGAACAGAATAACAAGCTAAAACAAAATATCAGAGAGTTTTCTCCCCTAGCCCAGCAAAGCAAAATACTTTTACTGATTCAGTTAAATCCTTGAAGTCTTGCGATTCTTTCACCATTTCGGGGGAAGAAATACTACTACGAGTACAACTACTACTATTACTACTACTAAAAAATTTCCAGTCCAATGCATTTTTTCCCACACAACTTCCAACATCTTTTTTTCCAGGAGTTCTCATCATGCTACTTTTTTCTTCCATCTTTTCAAATGCTTCTGGTTTTTCATTGCCCATGCCTGATTTCCTCTAATCACCTTTGTGGGTTTTTTTTTGATAGATAACATATGTTGTGACAGTAGTATGTGGAGAGTTTTTATCTAAGCAATTTTTTCCCTACTAGTTTTGCATTCAGAAACTGGGATTTTCTTAATCCTGAATATAGTCAGGCAGCGAGAGACAGGACCCAAAAGGGACTGATGCTGACGGAGGAAGCACAGCACAGTGACCCCAGTGTGCTGAGCTGCCTGTCAGCTCCATGAAGGGACTAGGCTAATGTGTGGTGAGGGGGCTGCAGAACAGAAAGGGGGTAGGAGAGGTTTAGCAGAAGCAAAGGAGGGTGTCTTCAATGCATGTGTGTGTGTAAGTTTCTTCCTTTCTTTTGTTCTTTCATTCTTTCATTCTTTCTCAGTTCCTTTCTGGGTTATACCTTACTGTTCCTTTACCCCTGGTCTCTGGGAGCCTTCCTCACCTCGAGTGGTGGAAATTGTTTCTCTGCTATTCTCAGTGAGACTTTCTGTTATCTGACAGTCATTTCCCATCATTTTGTCCACTAATTCTTTGTGTTACCCTAATGTGTCTCTTCTGTTGTTTTTATCCTTCTGCAGTCAGAAAGACATTTCAGGAAAATGGGGTGGACTTGAAATAAAAATCTGTTAGAAAGAGGTGATCATTTCAATGGTAATGGAGCTAGTTTCACCCCCAAAATGAAGAGCTAATACAAAGTATTTTCATCCAAAAGCCTGTTTGTGAAATAAAGCCAGTTCCAAATAAAACTACTGATAGGTAAGGAAGTTTTCCTGGGCATTAAAGTTTTCACAGCAGAGTATACTCAGTATTTCCCTATGCTGAGGCATTTGCTGGGCTGAAGGTTTAAATCTCCTGGGCAGCAGTAAGTTTCCTTGGAGAAGCTAAGCCTTTGCTCACTTGCCCAACCTGCCTTACGTTTGCCTACAGTCTTTTTCATGGGGCAGGTGTCTGTCTTTACTGTCACTTGGACTGCACTCAAAATGAATGAATGCAGACTCATCTCTGTATCGAAGAGACATTTGGGAAAAGGCTGGCCAAACGTTGCAGAAACCAGAAAATAAGTTCTCCATGCTCTAGAGGCCTCCCTTGAAAGAGTTAACTCTTTATTCTTTTCCAAGAGGAGAAGGCTTGCAATTTGTCCAAATCTGTAAAGCATCCCTATGTCCTTGTGTGAAAGATGGGAAAGGAACACAGAATTCCATGGTTTCTTTGTGGTGAAGGTGGTGCTCTCCAGTACTGGAAGTGTGAACATTCTGGTGTTCCACAGAATACCACAATACACCAAAGAACTGATGAGCCTGATACCTTTTTTCCTGAACATGCTTTGTGGTTGTAATGGATAAATGAAATATTTGTTAACTAAACTTGCATTATCAAGGGTTAAAGGTTTTGTCTGTTCAGTTGTGTAACTGGTTGTAATCTATTTTGAATTTGTAAAAGTTTACTGAAGCTTTATAACATGTTAAGCTAAGATTTTGCCCTGTGTTGTTAATCTGAAGTGTTAAACTTTGAATAAAGGTATAAGGTATGAATTGTAATAATAATGAAGCCATAAAGGAAAATAGTATAATGAGAAAGCCATGAATCACTATGACTTAGCATTTTTGAACTACCTCCATAAAGAGGAAGAAGCAGCACCCCCCCAGCAACAAGACAAGATTTAAGGCGGGAACAGAATGGGCTGTCGTTGGAGGATCCAAAGGAGAGCGGGAAGCAAAGTGAATCCTGACTGGAGGAGCCGCAGAGGGACTGAGTGGTATAAAAGGAGAGACGCAAGACTTTGTAAGTTGCTCTGCCACCTTTGGAAGCAGGAAGCTTCAGGAGGACGCCCAGCACTGTTTGCTTGTTGCTGCTTGGTATTGAATTTAATAAAGTCTAACTGGACCTCATCTAATTAGTCATGTACTTGATCAAATTATAACAGGCAGGAGGGTGTTTGGGGGCACGTGAGGGTCTGTGGGCAGGAGGGTGTTTGGGGCACATGAGGATCTCTGGGCAGAAGGGTGTTTGGGGGCACCTGAGGGTCTGTGGGCAGGAGGGTGTTTGGGGGCACATGAGGATCTCTGGGCAGAAGGGTGTTTGGGGGCACAGCCCCTGGGAGCACCCTGGCTGTCCCAGCAAACCT
>JAWWEE010000393.1:0-11848 GCA_035221455.1 Xenops minutus | reverse complement strand
GGGAGGCTGAGGATGGAGCCAGGGAGGATGAAGATGGAGCCAGGGAGGCTGAAGAAGGAGCCAGGGAGGATGAGGATGGAGCCAGGGAAGATGAGGATGGAGCCAGGGAGGATGAGGATGGAGCCAGGGAGGCTGAAGAAGGAGCCAGGGAGGCTGAGGATAAAGAAAGGGAGGCTGAAGAAGGATCCTGGAAGGCTGAAGAAGCAGCAAGGGAGGCTGAAGTAGCTGGGGAGGCAGAGGATGGAACCAGGGAGGCTGAAGAAGGAGGCAGGGAGGCAGAGGAAGGAGTTGGAGCAGCTGAGAATGGAGCCAGGGAGGCTGAGGATGGAGCCAGGGGGGATGAGGAAGGAGCCAGGGGGTATGAGGAAGGAGCAAGGGAGACTGAAGAAGGAGCCAGAGAGGATGAGGATGGAGCCAGGGAGGCCAAGGATGGAGCAGTGCCCCTTCCACCCCCATTTCCCAGTTGTCCTTTCTTTCCTAAGCACCTCAGGGGTTCTTACTTCTCTTACAAGCCCACTCCTCTCTGCTGGGAAAAGCTTCCTTGCAGTTCTCCTCTCCTTGGCTGCTCCTCACCATTCCACATTCCTGCCCGGGATCCAGGGCTTGGCGCTGCCTCCCAGAGGCTGCTCTGCCACCAGCACACACACCCCACCATCAGGAGAGAGGTATCATTAGGGTAAACCAGGGATAAAACCCCAGAAATTTGGTATCTGTGGCAGGGATAGGGTTAGGGTTACGGTTTCTCTTAGGGGTATTGGTAATTTCTGGTAGTGGTGATTATGAATAGTGGTTATTAGGGGTAGTGGTAATTAGGGGTTGTGAAAATTAGGGTTAGGGTTATTCCTCCCAGACAAAAAGGGCCAGGAGAGGAATGTGTTGCTGCTTTTGGAGGGCTAAGGAAGCCACATCTTTTGCACCTGAGAGCCAAAGGCTGTGGGCTTTGCTTTTTGTGAAAATCCCTGTCGTTCGAGGGCAGTGGTTATTGGGTTTAGGGTTAGGGTGAGGTTTATGGTCAGTGTTAGGGGTAGTGGTGCTATGTTGTCGTGTTAATTAGTGGTAGGGGTAATTATGGGTAGTGGTTATTGGGGGCAGTGGAATTTAAGGGTAGTGGTTATCAGGAGTTGTGATATTAGCAGTAGTGGTTATTGGGGTAGTGTTATTAAGGATGGTGTCTATTAGCTGTAGTGATAATTAGGCGTAGTGGTGATTAGGGGTAATGTTTATAATGTGGTAGAGGTAATTAGAGGCAGTGGTAATTAGGGTATTGTGTAATAGGGGTAGTGGTAATTAGTGGCTGTGGTTATTAGGGGTTGTGTTTATTAGGTTTTTTTGGCTTTTCCTGCTTAGGAAGCCCTGGAGAAGCCAGACCTTGCAGAGCTCAGCAGAACCCCCGTCCTGCTCTCAGCTCCCCGTGGCACAGAGATGGTTTGGGGCCAGAGCTGAGGATGCTCAGAGGGTCACCTGGGTCCTGCTGCATCCGGGACAGCAACAAACCCAGCTCGGAGCCATGAGGGATGCCCAGAGGGATGTGTAGGAGCAGGAATCAGCCTCCTCTCCGGCCTCTCTTCCCCCTCAAAACACAATAAATTGGGCCATAAAGAGGCGAGACTTTTTATAACAATTATAAACTGTGATTTGCATTTGCTTGTCCTCCTGGTTGAGGAGACACAGGTCGTATTTCTGCCTTTTAATGGCAATCACAATGGCTGGAAATTCACTGTTATTTTTTATGATGAGGATTATTATGATCAGTTAATGAAAGCTGAGATCCTCACAGCAGAGCAGAACTCCAGGGCTTTGTGGAAGACACCGGGGGGGTTGTGAGGGTGGGGAACACCCCAGGACCCACACGTGGGAAACATCTCACCATGTGTGGGACCCACTGGGGCAGCACTTCCAGAGAAGGGGGTTTTCCATGGAATGGGGGTTTCCAGGGAAGGGGATTTGCCCTGGAGCCATCCCAGGGTCCCACAGCTCTTCCTTCCTCCCTCCAGCACTTATGCCCATCTTTTTTATGTCTTTTGGGATGTTCCACTAATTGTGATGGATGCTCTCTTTGCACTTACACAGGGAGGGAGATGATGAAGCCTTAATGCAAGGTAATACGTCTATTAAAGACTTAAACTACCCCGTGCTCAGGGTGATTCCTCACTGGAATGGCAGCTCAGCTTGTCAGCAGTGAGGTGGGCAGAGGGAGGGATGCAGAGGGATAAAGGCTCAGGGCACATCAGGAGAAACCTGACTGTATTTGCAGTGAGCCTCAGGACTTTCCTATTTTATGGACTCACAGAATCATGGAATGGGTTGGGTTGGGAGGGATCTGAAAGGTCATTTTGTCCCAAGAGGAGTGACACCTTCCACTAGCCCAGGTTGGTCCAAACCCCATCCAACCTGGTCTTGGACAGTTCCTGGGATGGAGTTAAAAGCATCCTAAACCCAAAGGATTTCCCAGCAGGATCAGGGAGCTCTGTCCTCACTGGGTTCCAGCCCAGCCACCAACTGTGTCCAGCCAGACCCAGCACACCCCCAGATTAAACAAGGGTTTTGGAGGTGGCAGAGACACTGAGCTCTCCCAGGCTGGCAGACCCTGTCCAACCTGGCCTTGAACACTTCCAGGGACAAATATTATAGATGATAAGATTATAGATTAGATAAAATTATAAGGTTATAGATGCTCACCTTTAATTTGAGACTATTTTACCCAGCCCTGCTGCCTCACCTTCCCCTCCTCTAAAACAAGGCCAGTGCTCCCTCCCTTCACATTGTTCCTGCTCCTGGAGGTGCCAGAGAAAAGTTAATTAGGGCTAATTTCCCACCTCTGGGGGGCTGGGAACAGCTCTGGCTCCTGAGCCCTTCAGGGCCAGCACAGGTTGTGTCAGTGTCAGGGGCACAGAGAAAATTCTTCTCTTTGCAGCCAATAAATCCAGGAATTATTAAAGGGAGATTTACATGAATGCATAACACGATATTTATCCTGTCACTTCTCCAGCTGTGCCTCTGTTCCTTTAATGCATATCAGGAACTTGCTCCAAAATGATCCAGTTTAAAGACTTTTATTTAGGAACTACCAACAAAATAAAAAGAAATTAAAATGTCGCTGGTTCACCCTCTTCTTCCAAAAGCTTTTATGACAATGCTTTGAATTAAAAAAAATAAAAACCAGACCAAAAAATCCCTCCAGGCTTCTAATAGTGCAAGTAAATCTCATGGAAACACATGAGTGATTTCTAAATGCTATTAAATTTAAAAGCTAATATTGCAGGGAGCAGACTTGGCACTTGGCACGGTGGTTTGGGAGCACAGAGCTGTCCCTTCGAGTTACCACGGCCCACACCCACAAACGCTGTCACAGCAGGGTTTTATTGCAATCAGAAGGGGCCATGAGGGATCCACGCTGGGGATGGGCTGCCCATCTCTGGAATCCTCATTCCATGACTCTTCCTGTTTGCCTGGGGGGTGTTTTCCATCCCTTTTTGGAGCCCCCAGCCCACTGTACCAGGCATGAGCCCACCCCATCTCTGCAAGCTGAGCTCTGTAAAAGGACACTGTTCACACAGAGAACACAATATGTGGGAATTCAGTTGTCCAGCCTGGAGAAGGGAAGCTCAAGGGAGATCACAGAGCTCCTTCCACTGCCCAAAGGGGCTCCAAGAGAGCTGGAGAGGAACTTTGGAGCAGGGATGGAGTGCCAGGACAAGGAGGAATGGCTTCCCACTGCCAGAGGGCAGGGTTAGATGGGATATTGGGAAAAAATTCCTCCCTGGGAGGGTGGGGAGGGGCTGGGATGGAATTCCCAGAGAAGCTGTGGCTGTGCCATCCCTGGAAGTGTCCAAGTCCAGGATGGAGCAATCTGGGCTAGTGGAAGGTGTCCCTGCCCATGGAAGGGGGTGCAATGAGATGAGCTTTAATGCCCCTTCCAACCCAACCCATTCCACGATGATCCAGGCACTTAGACAAGCTCAGCCTCCCCTGCTTCCCTCCCAACTCCCCCCTGATTCCCTGGGCTGTGCAGCCTGGGTTTTATTCCCAGCCCTTCCTCTGAGGATGGAGGTTCATCCCACAGAGCTGAGCCCTGCAAGAGGACACTCGTGGGCTGGGTCTGCTCATCCCTTTCCCCACGGCAGGATCTCCCTGTGCCTCCAATCCGAGCTGGCAGATGCACAGAGTGGCTGCAGTAATTGGAGTCTCTCAGCGTTCAGGGGCTGCTTTAATTGCACACGAGTGGCTCTGATGTGAGGCTGATATTTGCCCTCTGCTCTGGTGCCCAAAGAGGATTGGAATGAGTGTTCCTGGAGTCCAAGGGGCTGGAAATCCACCCACGTCCTCTCAGGCTTTATGAATCTGTGCTAAATGGCCGTGACATTTATCGACTCGTCGCCTTTCCAGCCTCAAAAGAACATCAGGCACCCACGGGCCCAGCTCCCCCAGCCTTCAATCTCCTCTGCTGCCCCCAAATTGAGCTTAATAGGGTGCCTTTGGCACAAAAGGCCTTTGTGGAGAGCTTGATGTGAAGACAAACTCCCCGTTCCCAGGGGGTTCGAGCCAATCCATCACCCTGCCTGCAATAAAGAGCTGAGATGGACACAGCTTCTCACAGCAGCGTGGCAGGTTGTGTCTCCCAGCCAGGGCTGCTGAAAGCTTGAGAACTCAGTGCCAGAGCCCCTTTGCCAGGAGACCTGTGGGTCTTGGCATGTCCATCAGGGAGGGGGAGATGGGAAAGGCAGATCTGGGCACAGAGGAACGTGGCTGGGTGGGGGAGGATCTGTATCATCAGCACAAGGAGCATCCTAACACCTTTAAAAGTCAACAAGCCCGAGTTGAAAACCTTGGGGTTTTTTTTTCTGCTGGCAAAAAAACCCATAAAACCCCCCACTAAATCCAAGGGACATCCACAAATTGATCCAAAAGCATTAAAAGAAAGAAAGAAAAAAAAAAGCGCAGCGGCAGAAAAAGAGGAACATGGAAATGAAATTTGAAATTAAAATCACAGTGCCTTTCGTTCTCTTTTGTGCTTCTCCTCCGAGAAATCCAGGGGGAAAACTGGAGTGTGATCACAGAGGGGAAGCGGGGAATTGGTGTTAAAGGAAGGGAGAGGGGAGCCTGGTGGTGGAGGGGGATTACACACACTGGATAAATGAATATACCCTGGGAAAATACATGGATACACACTGGATATACATCCAAAAGCACGTGGTGGCCACAACCCCCAGCACGGTGGCCAAGGTGGCACTGGGTGCCAGGGTGGCAGCAGAGCCATCGCCCACCCCGCTCTCCCTGAAGGATGACACACACAGACCTTGTTTCTATGCACTTTCCTCAAATAAACTTTTTATTTCCTCTGCAAACATAATAAAGACGACATAATGACTTCCTGGAACATTCACATTTTAATAAAAATTATAGAGGGGAAGAGATATGATGTGGCACTTGAAATTGAAACCCAGCTATTTCTTCCATCTTTATCATCCCAAAAAAATGTAATATTTTGACATTTAGAAAGAGCTGCAGCATTGTGAGTTTTTTAAAATGTATTTTATCTTTCCCTGTATGATATTAGCCAAGCTCTTCTCCATTTTCTAATTTCATTAACTGGCACTGAGAATAAACCCCTTTATTTCCCCCTGAATCCACCCACTCAACATGTTATTTTTTTTTTTCCCCCGTTCTGCAAAGATCTCTGTGCAAAGACGTTTTTTTCAAGCCTGATTGCTCCAAGCAAAATGACAGGGCAGACAAGCTCAGAGGCAGCTGCGAGGCTGAGGGAGCCACGGGGAGCCAGAGGCATCCCGGGGGCACAGGGCGAGGGGTGGCTGCCTCCCTCGGGGGGTCTGTCACCTCCTCAAGGCACAAAAACATCTCCTAAGAGAATCATTCCAAGGGGGAAAGGCTTGGCTGGGAGGGGAAACAGCACAGCTCGGTGTTGGGAGGTGATGGGACAAGGAGAGAGAAGCAAGGGGAGGATGAGGAGGGTGGGGGAGGAAAAGCTTTCAAAGAGGTGTTTCAGCATCTCTGTGATGCACAAGGAGGTCGGGGAGATCTTTGTGTCCCCTTTTTTTTGTGTGTATTGAAGGGAACAGTTCTTGGGGGGTGACAGGATTTAGTTCCAGACTTAGAGATGGGATGTTGAGGAAGCTTTTTGGAAGGTTCAGCTCTGGATCACTGCCTTGAAGTCTAATTAGGGGGCAAAGAACTGGAGCTCTCAGGGATGCACCTTCCCCCAGGGAATCTTCAGCTCTGGGCTGAAGGGGTGGTGATAAAAACAGGTGTAAAACAACCCCCTTTGTCAGTGCTCAGGGTTCCCAAAGCAACCAATGTGTGATCCTCCTGGAAGAGCCATCCCTGCAGGGCTCACAGCATCCCTTCCCCACATCATCCAAACCTGCTGGGAGGGCCTTTGTTTTCACATAAAATAGTGCTTTTCATGCACTCTGCAAGAGAAATATAAAGAAGAAACAGTCCCTGGGACTCAGAGGCACAGGGAAATACCTGGGCTGGCTGTGACTGGGGGGGATTCACTGACTGAGGTGGAACAACGTGAGTTATCTGGGATATTTGATGATTCCACTGGCACAGGGATTGTGCTGTCATGGAATAGAATCATGGAATGGTTTGGGCTGGAAAGGACCTTAAATCCCACCTCATTCCACCCCCTGCCCTGGGCAAGGACACCTTCCACTAGCCCAGGTTGCTCCAACCTGGCCTTGGACACTTCCAGGGATGGGGCAGCCACAGCTTCTCTGGGAATTCCATTCCAGGGCCTGCCCACCCTCCCAGGGAGGAATTCCTTCCCAATATCCCATCTCAACCTACTCTCAGTTTGAAGCCATTCCCCTTGCCCTGTCCCTCCAGACTCCTGTCCTGTGATGTCACCCCCAGGCTCATGGTCCCTCTGACCTACCAAAGCTGAGCTCGAGCTCCAGAAGTGCCTGAACCAAGGAATGAAACTCCAAAGGGATGGGAGTCACACTCACATTGCCCTTGCCATGGGTAGGGATCCAACAGGGATCCAGCAGGACCCTGCAGCGTCTCCAGAGCACTCCACACTGGAAAAAGGGGCAGCTGCTGAAAATCCATCTGCTCAGCACCAGGAACTGGGGACCATAGGCAGGATTAAAGGGTGTTTGTAACCAAAGGGAGGAGTAAAAGGTGTTTGTAACCAAAGGGAGGAGTAAAAGGTGTTTGTAACCAAAGGCAGGGGTAGGCAGAGCTGAGCAGGGAAAACCAAGTCCCTGGATCTGCATTACAGTCACTGTGCTCGGCTCTGCAGCCGAAAAAAGACATCAGGGAATTAGAAAAACGAGTGATCTTGGAGGAGGAACGGGAATGATTAATGCTGTGGAAGGACAGGGGTATGATATGGTGAAGTAATAAAAGAAATACAGATGAAATAAAATCCTTCCTTGAAGTGTCATTCATCCAGATCTAAAAAGGTGGAACCTCGCCACCTAAATCAGGCTTCCCTTGGCCAGAGGAGCAGGCAGATAAATAGAGAGATAAGGGCAGTGCTCTGTCTCCCTCCCCTCACTCCTTTCCCCAGGTCCCACAGAGGCTGATCACGCACAGTTGGGAGCCCTGTGCCAGCTCCAAGACATTCCCATTATCCATCACCTGGAGAGCAGCACTAAATAACAGGGACAGATCCATGAGGAGCAGAATTGCTGGGTGTCTGGAGGCTCTGAGCAGCCTGGTCTACTGGAAGGTTCTCTGTCCATGGCAGGGAGGTTGGAAGTAGATGGTCTTGAGGTTCCCTTCCCACCCAAACCACTCCATAATTCCATGAAATTCGGATATTTCATGTTATTCTCTGACCCCACACTGAAACAAGGTAAAATGCTGGTATTTTCCAGAAAATGGATGCTCTGGAAGGTGAGGATGGAAAAGTGCACATTCCCTGGGAAATGCTGGTGTTTACACTCCCAATCCCATTCCCAGAGAACTTGGATTTCCCAAAGCAACCCTGGGACCTCCCGCCTTGCTCCGGGCTGTTATCAGAAACCCAAAACCATTCCTTCCACATGATGTAGGGATATTAAATATAAACTGTCAATCCATTATCAAATCACTGCAAGATGGGACTTGAAAGGGAACAAATTGTAGTAATAAAGTTGAAACAACCCATTTCTCATTTTCTAGCACTGCTGGCCTCGGGCTCTGAGCCTTTGAATCCACTACCTGGGATGGATTTCTTCTCTCCTGGGAACTGAGCTGGGAAAGCAGCTCCTCTGGGGAGGGGGAAAACATCTGGATCCATGTGCTGGATGTCCCAGGAGAGCACCAGCCAGGCTGGGTTGCTCATTTTGGGAGCTGGGGATGAGCTTTGCCCCCATGGAGAGGAGTGAAGTGCCACAGGAGCAGAGGGAGCAGCAGCTCCTTGGGCTGCCATCGCTCCCTTGCTCTGCCTTCTCATCCCTCGTGGGTTGGAATCAATAAAACCAGAGTGTTCTGCTAAAACCAACACAGGGCAGTTTCCGTGGCTGGGGAGAGCAGGACAGCAGCACAGTGTGGTGGGACACAGCCTGGACAAGCGGGTTTATTCTCACCAAATCACTCATTTTTGCCACCTCGCTCCTGGGGACAAACCTGGTTTGCCCACCTTGCCAAGCTGGGCTGTGCTGGCTGCACCCTGTGGAGCAGGGTCAGGCTGTGCCCATGAGCTCTGCCCCTTAATGCTGGCGATTCCATGATTTATGGGCACTATTTGTGTGCCTTTGGAAGACAAATGGAGTTAATAAAGCCACTGGTCCCTGCCAGAGACATTTGTTACGCAGCTGGTGCAATCCTTTCCTTTCCATCCCTGCCCTGGATTCAGCTTGGGCTGAGCAAAAGGACCAGTGGGGAGGCACCTGGAGCATCTCATCCCAAACCTTCTCCTGGTCCCTCATAGCCCTTTCCCCACGGGGATCCCACGGGAGAGGGACACAAGGGACAGGTCACTCCTGGAGCTGCAGCCCCAACAAGCAGAAAACCTTGGAGCTAAGGCAAAGAGCAGCACTACCCTCTTTAGCTTCTCTCAGGGGGCTTTTCCCTGTTTCTTGAGGCTTTGACAAAAATTCTGGGGAGGGGGAGGAATCTGGGAGCTTTTCCTTGTTTCTTGAGACTTTGACAAAAATTTGGGGAAGGGGGAGGAATCTGGGAGCTTTTCCTTGTTTCTTGAGGCTTTGACAAAAATTTGGGGAGAAGAAGGAATCTGGGAGCTTTTCCTTTTTTCCTGAGGCTTTGACAAAAATTTGGGGAAGGGGGGGGTCTGACATTAACTTCCCTGGACCATCTCAGGGCATTCAAGGCTGTTGCTGCAGCTCTCCTGGATGTGGATCCAAGGAAAGCAGCCACAAACCTCACACCAGCCTGCGATAGGGATCTTAATAATTCTATTGCCTCTAATCCTCCCAAATTAGTAAATACAGCTTCATCCTATTTGGAGATATTTCCCTACCCAGGGGTTTCTCTTAAGCTGATAGAGAGAATGAGCCAAAGTGGCTGCAGTGACGGTGCTGCTGAGCAGCAGCATCAGGCTCTGTGTCTAATAAGCCCTCCGTGGTCCAAAGGGAGCCTCTGATCAATCCATATCAGGCAACTCCCTGGGTTATTTCCCATTTACCTCCTCGGTAATCCCCTCCAGCAGTTAATCACTGCTGCTCATTCACAGGCACTTCAGTTCCATTGGATCTTCCCGAGGTTAATGTTGAATGGCCCTTGTGCTGCACCTTCTTGGAGCCAACGGACCGGGGGCTTTGCTCAGCAAGATGCTTTTGGTTTGGAGCAAAGCTGAGGAGTCTCCAGGGGCAAATCCTGGGGAAAATGGGAATGTGGATCCGCCCAGCAGCCGAGCACTCACTGACCTGCCTGCTGACCCCCTGCTTTAAATAAATATCCCAGAACAGGGAGCAGCAGCTCAGCAATTCCACCGCAGCACCTCTGTGTTTCCCTCCAGCAGGACAGGGTGAAATAGTCTTTGGAAAGCAAGAACTGGATGGGTTTATGGGTATGTCCTCCCCACTCCCACCTCTCAGAGCCTCCCTCCTGTCCCTGTCCCGGGTGTCCCCAGCCCTTCCCAGCCAATGATGGGCTGGCAGAGAGGGGAGACTTTTATGGCAGGAAATCCATTATCCAGCTGTAACAAGGACCCTTATTAAATATGAATTGTAAGATAATGAACATTTTAATTTTATGTATCCCCCTCTTTCTATTTCTCCCTCCCCCCATCTTTTTTAAAATAAATATTTAAGCATCTTCCAAACTTCGTTTGAAGAGTGGAGCCGGAGCTGAGCAGGTTGATTTAATCTCCCGTTCCCTGCTCTTTGCCAAACAGGAAATTTCTCATCTGCCTCTTTCACAAATCTTTGCCAAGGGAAGGAGGGAGGATTAGAGCCTGCAAGGAGCCCATCCATCCCTTCCCTCCTTTCTCTTGGAAGTCCTTCAAGGAATGCACTGAAGATGGTGATTCACAGTTTTTAATCACTCTTCTCTGCTTTCTGCGAGTCTCGTTAACTCTTTGGGATCCAAACCCAAGGGAGATGCCCTCAATTCCTTTGGCAACTGATTTCCCAGAGGATGAGACCACCAGATGCTTCCCCATGAGCCTCTTCCCTTAAGAGGCAAAATCCCCTTGGTGTCTCCACAGCTTTCCCACAGCTTGGCTTTTTTTGGGTCCATTTAATGCGGATTTGGCACAGAACCCCTGAGAGCACAAAGAATTTCAATCTCTTTCCACCAGTCCCATTGCAAAGCCCTCCCAGCTCTGCCCTGCGATGAGTCCCTGGACCCAGGCTGGTACCACCTCTGCAAGGGGATGGATCCATAGCAAGATGGGAGATGTTTGATGTGGATCCTGGGGGAAATGATTCCTGATTTCCCACCCTCAGCCCCCTCCTGGGGCAGAGATAAAAGGGCAGAGTGGTGGGTGCTGATGGAAGGATGGAGCCTGCCCTGGAAAGGAGCCCCAGCTAAGGCCAGCTGAGCTCAGCATCATTCCAGGAGATGTTGCTGTCCAGGTTGGGATGGTGCACAAAAGGAGAATTAGTTTGGTTTAAGCCCTGAAGTATAAAGAAAACAAAAATCATCAGTAATAGTGAATTTTTTGGGGGGATCTGCACAGAATAAACAGCACCAGAAATTTAAATAATGACCATGGAACTGGAAAAGAGCTAGTGGGAAGCCCTGACTGAGCAAAGCCTTTCAGCCTTGCTCAGATGGAGCCAGCTCAGTCCTCATCTGCCCAAAGCTCCTCCTGGGCCAACATGGGATGGAACAGCTCACCTAAGGATGTGAGTGCAATCTCCCACTCCACTTCCCTGGCTCCAGGAAACCTTGCAGGGAATTGCTGCCCATTTCTCCTCCAACTCAGCAAAAACCTTTCCGTTTTTTAATTTTACACTTCGTGCTCAGAAGGTTTGGCAGAGCCAGACAAAGGTCAGCAGATGGTGAGAGGTTTGACACGAGGATTCGGGGCTGATTTATGGCTTCCTGTGACCCCCCCCAAAATGCAAACACTCAGAGCCCTGACCTGCCCAGCTCTGCCCATGCTTGGGGTGTCACAACCACTCGAGCCTGGCCACAGTAATTGATCCCATAAAGCATCTGCTGCAGTGCTGGTGCTGATAAATCGCTCTCCTGCTGCCCTGCCTGCTCCTGCTGATGCTCAAGTGGAGAATGGACATGATTTCCCCACTGGAAAGCTCCACACGGGAATGTTTCTCTGCTGAGATACATTGAAATGAGGTTTGGGGCAGATCACGGAATCAGTGAGGTTGGAAAAGCCCTCCCAGCCCCCAGAGCCCACCCTGTGCCCAATGCCCACCTTGAGCACTGAGTGCCACAGCCAGTCCTGCCTTGGACACCTCCAGGGATG
>JAWWEE010000392.1:0-11856 GCA_035221455.1 Xenops minutus | reverse complement strand
AATAGAGGGGGTAGAATACATAGCTTTTATCACTCCCACCCAGTGATAACTGGTCCCTCCTGCTGAACTAGGACAGTATTAAACATAAAAATCATAAAAAAACATTTTTGTCAAACTGCAAGGAAGCAACAATCTTGTCTGCAGCCACTGAAGCATCCCCACTCACTGACTGGAATTTGTACTGTGACTGGGAACTTGAGATAGGACTATTGTCTAATCATCTCAGGTCTGAGGAGAGGTAAACAAGGCTCAGGGAAGAATGTCTCTGTGTTAAGAATTCACCCTAGCTGAATTCAGTTGGTGGTGGGAGAGAAGGGTTTGGGGAGTGTGATGGCGAAATCCCTCCTCCTCAAACCAAAGGAGTAATCCCCTGTCCCCCTGGGAAGACCATGTACACATGGGACATTCACATGAGAGGTAGCTTAGAAGGGTCATAAAACATCAAAGACCCCCAAAGCACCCCCAACTCCTTTCTGAAGCCTTCTACCACCAGAAAACAACACGGGATCCGAGTGATGCAGAAAATCCAGAGCCTGTCACAAGAGACTGCAAAGCTTTCTCCACCCATGGGACGGATGTGCCTGGCATGTCCTGAATGTATATTAATCCACTGGGTTTTATGTCTTGTGGGACCTTCACTACCAAGAAGACCAGAAGAACCAGACTGACAGGACACAGTTTGATTCCACAGTGGTGATATAATTTCTATTTTAATCTCTCTCTGTCACTTTCTTTTTCTTCCTTCTTTTTCCTATTTCTTTCTATCTCTCTTTCTCTGCCTCACATTTACCATTAAATAAAACTCATACTATTGACTTTGACATATGGTCCTTAACTGGGGCAAAGGCACTTCTGATGATTTTAGTAACCAGATCATAACACCCTAGCATTCATGACTTGCTCTTCTGGTTACATCGTAAACAGCAACAAAAATACAGATTATGTTTTAGGCCAAAGAAGACTAAATTCCAAAGTTTATACCCACTGAGAAGTTGGTCAAGCCAACACCTAATTATGTGAAAGAAAGTCAGGTGAAGTACAGAATATGTCAGAGGACTGTCACTACTCTCGTTACCATTCTTTCTCATTAGGCACTTAGTCTGTGAAACAGACTAGGAGAAAGGATGAATATCATATTCCTAGATTCATAATTTCTATATTTTTCTTATGGAGGTAAGTAAGGCTAAGTTTTATATGGAAGCTCTGAGAGAGAAATGAGAAAATGTGAAAGAAACAGTCCTGCAGACAGCAAGGTCAGAGAAGAAGGAGCGTGATGATGATGCAGGCTATGGAGGACCCCACACTGTGATAGGTAGATGTGCCCTGAAGGAAGCTGTTCCCTGTAGAGAGCCCAAGCAGTAGCAGGCTCTTGACAAGAACTGTGGCTGGCTCAGAAGAGTTCACACTGGAGCAGTTTTTAATAATTTCTTTAGCTATTACTTAAAAAAAAAAAAAAAAACACAAAAAAAACCCAAACCAAAACAAAACAAAAAACATTCTGCAGTTCCTAACTGCTTGTTGAGCAGCATTTTTGATAAAATGACAGCAGTTAGTCTGTGCATACTTGCATATAAAAGCAAATTTAACAAAAAGAATTGTAACTTTCTATAATATGACATCTCAAGGGAAAATTGTTTCAGGGAACTTCTACTTTTATCTGAAGAAACAATCCTTTGCACAAATTTTTGGTTTCCATTTAAAATGATTTTCAGGTGACTGTTTCTGTTAGAAAATCTATTTGTTTGCTCAGAATTATTTGACTTAGCAGGCTAGCAAATTCAGACTATAAAAAGAAAACTTGAAAAATTAAAAGCTCCCATTTATTTATAGCACAGTTGCTATACTCATCATACAGAAAATTAATCTCCATGCCACCATATATAAATGAATCAGAACACTTGTATATAATAATTTGACTGACTTTGAGTAAAGATATCAGATTCATGAAACTCAAAGTGAAAATGTGGGCTATGAAGTCACATTGATCTAAACATGACATGTTTGAGTGAAATGGTGAAAGAGTATAATATTAATTTGCATAAACTACCATAATTTAATAAGAAATTATAATTTGCAATAATTCTGCTAATCCCATAAGTCATACCTAGTGTGATTTTTCAAGTGTAGAAAGTGTTTCTTTCTGGGGAACAAGAATTTTCTTTCACATATGGAAATAATTATTATTTACCCCACTAGAAGACTTTTAAATGCATGCTAGTAACAGTCACAAGACAGGAAAGGCATAACCAGAAAGAGTCAAAGATATAAAATTAAGATACTATTGCATATACTATCACATCTTTGACTTCTAAGAGTAGTCATTCTATGCATATGTTCATCTAAACAGACACGCTTCTCAGGAAAGTTGTTTTTATTTCTGTAGTGACACTTTTTTTTGCTCTGAAAAAGTTTGCAAGTACACACGATCTCCACTAATAAGGCTGTGTTTTGGAGAGAAGATCAATGTCCTATATATGCTCAATGCTTTCTCTCTGGTAGCACAGCATTGGGTGTGGGTGCCAAGGTTTTGGCAGTGGGGGAGCCTCATAAGATGTTATTTATTTTCTTTCTTTCTTCTGCGTATACATGAAAACACAAAATTTCATATGCTGGATTTTGAAATTTATAAGTAAATGTGAAACAATATTTTAAATAGTTTCTTGAATTGTTTTTGAAGGAGTAAACCAAATAAATTTTATAATAAAACAGAAAAATTAATGAAAATAAAATGAGTTGAAAACCCTTCAGCACTACAATATATCACATGTTGTTTTTTGATGTTTGGCATATTTGTGTGGTAAGTAATTAGTCATGTGTATGAATGTCATGTTTCAAAGTTTTATACATTTAAATAAAGCAAAATTCTTTGTGACTAAAGATTGTCCAATTCATCACTTTACATATTTTAAAAGAGGTGATATGAAGTTCATAATAATCTGTATACCTGCAATAGTTCTTACACTAATAATCATTGGAAAAATCTAATACTATAGAAACATTTGTTGCTTTTGAAGTTTATCAATCAGTCTTCTGCCTCTTTGTTTGTTTTGTGCTTTTGTTTTCTTGAAAGTGAAGGAAAAATGCTTTTCTGCTCTCCTTCTATATAAAATCTTTCTTCACCTCTTCTGTACTTTCAGAGTTTCAGTAGCAACTTCAAGAACAAAAAATCCTTTTTATTTTGACTGAAAGCTGATAGCAAAACTCAGCGATCAATGGCCTGTAACTTATGGATAACATATTAAAAACTATTGTTGACACTGCAGGTAGATAATCAAATCTTCAGAATTATGTTTTTCAAAAGCTGAAATCAAATTATGATCATGTTTTATGAGAAAAACTGACTATCTTACTCTAGATGATGTTTGTTCTTGGCAATCTGATATAGCTGGATTTTCAACTAATAAATGTTCAGATCCTTTAAAAAAACCCTCATACCAACACATCTACTTTGGCATATTGTTTTTGCTATTCAAACAGCAGATTCTCCTAAGTATCTCCAAAAGAGAAATACTCTATAATGTTTTTAATGTGGCTGGTTTATTAAGCTTATTGATGGAGCATGAAAATCTTCATTTTCATTTACTGCAAAAAGTTTCTATGTTTGTGAAAATAATAGTGATTTTCACTGTATATTAAACTGTTTTCTAAAGCTTAAAATAATAATTGTGCATGCACCACACATCATATCCATTTCAGTAAAATATTTTTTGTTGGTTTTGTGTTAGAATTATGCTAATTTCACTCAGAGAAATGAATGAGAAATAGAAGGATCTTTTAAATGCATCAAATAACTTTTATTTTAAATGAGCTTTTTGATATAAACAGCAACATCCTGCTCAATAAATAGTCTATGAACCACAAATTGTAAGCAAATCCCTCAGAAAAAAGACACAATTTAGAGAAAACTGTCCCTTTTTCCACCAGGATATCTATGTATAAGGAACATTTTCCCTGGGATGTTATTCTCTATCACAAACACTTTGGCAATAATATATGTAATATACTGTGATATATATCCACACTAGACCATACATTTCTATGGCAAGCTCAGGCCATAAACTAAGTCAGTGTTTTCCCCAGCAGTCACTGCAATCAGGGTGCAGAGAGGGCCAGAATCCCTCCTCAAGACTCTGCAATGAAGGTGGTGGCAGCTGGACTGTGAGGATGAAGAGTAGTCACCCGCAGTCAAACCACATGGCACAGAAGGAACAGGGGAATGCCAGACTCCTCATCAGTGAAAAGGAAGCTCTCTACTGCCAGGACCATCGAAGAAAATGATGAGATGTTTATAACCAGTGTGAGACCCCCTTGGGACAGGTCAAATAAGCACTCCCCAGAACACTTTATAGATCAAAGGGGATATTTCCTATGGGGTTATAGGACTCATAATGGGATACAGATAAGAGAGAATTTTTGATCTGTACCTTACCTTTTACAGGATATTTAAAAGTAGATTGCAGAAACCTGCATGAAGTTGTAAAAATTACTTTTTATGGGATATGTTTAGAGAAAGGACCAAAACCAGAGAAAATGAGGGATTTAGATGTTTTACAGAGGAAAAATTGCTAAAAAATAGAGGAGAAGTTACAGACATATAGAGTGCTACTGGCTTGTTCATCTGCACATTTAATTGAGTCTTATTCTCATTAAATCCTGTTTCTACCTAGCTTCGGTGTAGATGCACCCTCTATTCTAACTATTTGTGAACATGAGTGAGCTTCAAGCTAGAACCACCAGCAAATAGTCTAAGAGGTCCAAGACAATGGAGTGGTGATGTGAACTTAAAGGCTTATAGGTCCAACTTCCAAAACTTGCGCAAACAGGAGATTGAGGTCAGCTGCTAGATAGGCTAAAATTCTAAGGTCAGCTACTATGAGATGTGAGTGCGTGTGTGTGTCTGTGCATGCACACAAAAGTATGTATACATTTCACAAATAGAGCTTAGTTTGAATCATCTGATCAGGTGGATGCTAAAAAAAACCAGTCAGGTAGCCCATGGCGTTCGTGTCTTTGTGAGTGCTGTGTAAACTCTAAGGCCTGGTAAAGGCAATGTTCTCTATCTGTGTTACTCTCTGTGGTGTGCTGTATGTTCTCATTCTATATATCTCCTTATGCTTCTATCAGAGTTTTGCAACTAGCTGAACCTGCAGACATGGAGCCTACATAACCTTGCCTCTGTGGGGCTACTGGCCTCAGCAGTCTTTAGCAGTGACGGACCATAGTACAGACTGCAGAATAGCTGCAGTAACTGTCCCCACCATATCAGAATCAGCTACTACCAATGAAAGTAGGTTCTGCTTCCTCATCTCTGGCACTCCATGCTGCTCTGGAATTGGCCTAGCAGTGCCTGGTGCCTCTCTTCAGGGCATGAATAGTGTCTTCCCCATGTGAGAGATGCCCTGGTTGAGGGGTTGTGTCACCAGCTGAAAGGGCAGTGGGAGGACTAGAGAGAGACAGGGGCAAGAGGGAACAGTGAATGGAGATACCCATAATGGAGGAGACCAGAAACTTGGGACTATTGGCAACATAGTAAAGCTCTTTCTCACTCTGAATCCAAACCAGTGCAATATGGGAAACAAACAGGAGAAGCTAAAAATCTATCCACAGCTGCAGAGCTGTGACCTCACTGGGACTACAGAGAGGTGGTGAAATAATTTGCATGAGTGGAGTGTTACTGGCTGAGTGCAGACTTTTCAGGAGAGAAGTGAAAATAGTGAGGAGTGGTTGCACTGAATGCCTCTGCATTGTTTGCAGTGCAGGCAATTTGGAAATGGGAATGAGCTGCTTGAGCATTTCATTATGGGTGGGGATAAGAGCAGAGACCAGAGTGAGTGGTTAAGAATTGAGAATCTGTTGCAGAAAGCCTGATAAGAAAGTGGAAGTTATATGGAGTCTTCCTTAGACAGCTGGAAAAAAACCTCACAATTGCAGATCTCTTCATTATCTGCCCAAAGGGCTGTGTAAAAACAATACAAGAGACTTCTGGAGTGCTTTGCAGAAAATTTCTTGATGCACATGATCAATGAGTCATATGGGACAATTGCTTCAGCTTTTAATAACAAATCATGAAGAACTGATGAAGATATGACGGTCAAGAGTTATCTTAACTGCAGCGACCATGAGAATGTGAAGTTTAAATTCCTGAGACAACAGAGGAAAATAGATAGTATGTAGCAAAACCAGAGGCCTGTGATACGTATACTTTATAATTACAATAATCAGGATGGAAAGAAAAAAAGCATATATTCTAGTCAGTGTAATCAAAATTATTATGTAAGTATACTGTGTAATACTGTGTTATTATGTAAGTAATACTGTGGCATGGCCACTTATAAGAGTTTTATACAAGTATGTGAATCATGTTAACACCTAAAGAGTAAAGTTTTGTGTAGTTGCGTTTAGAATAAATGGGAAAACATGTCAACAGTGACCCAAGTAATAGAAATTGCAAGACAAAATAAAAAATTAGTGCAAGGGAATGAAAATAAGCAGAATGTTTTGTGAAAAACAGAAGAGAGATAACTGGCAAAAGCAGCAAGATGATAAACTTTCAGGGAACTAGAATATGCTGGGGAACATATTCCTAACTTTGGGAATATTGCCATTACTATTAAACCTCAGCTAGCTATGATGGAATTTCTGTGAACATCAGTAGACACATCCGATTTATAAAAAGATACAGTGAAAAGAAGACAGATGAGTTCCATCTTTGAAGTGCTTATTTCTCCTTGTTATCTATTAGGAAGCTTAGATGTCAACATCACATCATAGAAACCCATCTTAAATAATTGAATCTCAAAAGATGCATAATGTTTGAAGAGAAAAGAGACAAAGGACACTAGAGGGCCAATTATACATATCAAGCACAATATTTTCCACTCCAGTCCCAAAACAAAGCAGAACAAACCAAACCAAAACAAAATAGACAGAATCTGTTTGCTGCGCTTGTTTGGAAAAAAAAAAAAAAAAAAGGTTCTGTTCTTGTATGTGTAAAGTATAAATCATATGCATATTGAATGTTCGACATTCAATAGATTATGGTTAACCTGTTAGTTAGCCATAGCTGAAGCTGATGTTGAAGAGTCAGATCAAGAGAGAACTAATGAGACAAAGTTCCTGAAAAGAATACTTGCCTTTGGGGGGAACTGTAAACAAACATTTCAGATCTCTTCTAAAGCCCACTGATAATCATCATACATTGGGCAAAATAAAAACAAACTCAGTAATTTGTTATGAAACAGGCCTTTCAGGCAATAGGAGAAGAGCAAGCAGAGAAGCAAATAGAAATATTAAAGATAATTTCCTGATTGAAACATTAAAAGTTTTGGCAGTTAATGATTTTTTTCTGGCAACTCCTTGTCTGTTTATCAGTTTTGGAGAACTTATGAAATAATTGGTGACAAACAAGTGATTTCTGTATTGTCATCATTCATTTAAGTAACATTTTAATTTCACATGTTCATATATAAAAATTAGACCGCTGCTCTTAAATGGTAACAATTGGCAACATGTTTAACAGGCTGTTTTCTAATCTTTGTAGAAGTGGTATTTTAGCAGTACTATGAATTCAATAGTCTTTGTTAAATGCAGTAGGAAAGTCCATTTGCTTTTATTTTGTTGAATGTGCTCAATATTAGTCTTGCAAAGCATGTAGTTGTGCTATTCATTCAACACAGAGGAGTGTGTGTTTGTGATCAAAAATTGAGACTGAGTCCTCTTTTTGTCAAGCAAGTCTGCTCTGTAGCCTATGTACCAAAGAGGGGCAACGATAATGATCAGGATCCCTGATGGGAAGTCCTAATGAGGAGAGGCTGAGGGTACTTGGTCTGTTCACCCTGGAGAAGAGGAGACTGAGGGGAGACCTCATTGCAGTCTGCAACTTGCTCATAAAGGGGAGAAGAGGGACAGGCACTAATCTTTGCTTTGTGGCGACCAGTGACAGGACCTGATATGTAAGGGTCAAATGCATGCAGCTGCCCCAAAATACCAGGTGGTGGAAGGATTTAGGAGAATTTATTTCCAAAGTCGAGAACACTTAACATCTTTGTACAAATCTGCACTGGGCCTAGGAAAAGACATGCCCCTTTTCTTCTTAAGGCTTTTATCATCTCTGGTCCCCCTGCTGCAGGGCCTTCAAATATGCCTGCTAGAACTTATCTTCTCTCCTACCCAGGAGTCAACTTCTCTGGAATGCAGGAGGAGAAAACAACTAAATTTGTCTCTGGGAAAGATGCCTTTTTGCAGATAGGAAAGCTTTCTTAAGTGAAAAAAACCCTCATGTGATTATAATAACCCTTCTGTAAGGGTCTTCTACACTTACACAAGGGAATGGCCTGAAGTTGTGTCAGGGGAGGTTTAGGTTGGATATTTAGAAAAAGGTTCTTCACCCAGAGGATGGTTGGGGACTGGAACAGGCTTCCAAGGGAAGTGGTCACAGCACCAACCTTTTCAGGGTTCAAGAAGAATTTGGACAATACTCTCAGGCACATGGTATGACTTGAGGATGATCCTGTACAGGGCTAAGGGTTGGACTTGAGCCTTGTGTTTCCCTTCCAACTCAGCATATTCTCTGATTCTGTGATTCTGTACTTGCTTGAAACCACTTTGATTTTAATGGAGACGTGTGAAGGTGCCAGTTACATCCGTTACAGCCATTTCCAGAGCATTGTAGCTAGAAAGGTGTTTATTTTAAATTTTTGCTGAGAACCGCATACATTTGATGCTGACTTATACTGACTGCCCCGGAAGACATGGCTCTCCACATTAAATCATTATCATTAAATATTGCCTTTCAGTCAAAATTTTCTTTTTCTCTTTTCTTCTTTATTAGTTTGATTACTGCTTTATTCAGGATATTGAATGCTTTTTTGAATGCTACTCTTCAGTATTGGGGATTATATCTCTTTTTTTTTTTGTCTTCTTACAAACCCTTCTATTTAATTTCCTCATGTCCCTTCAATTTAGCATTCTTTCTTTTGCATTTTTTGTTACTCTTGTGTTTGTGTTTTTGTTGTTGTTGTTGTTGTTTTTTTTTGTTTTTTTTTTTCCAGAAGTGGCTTCATTAGTAAATCAACGTAATTTATCAGGAGCTAAATTAATTTAGTCTATGAGACAAATGTTTATGCAAGGCTTCTCGTGTGTTCCGCAAATGTCTGCTATCATGTCCCTACAGTGCAAGGGAGCTAACAGTATGGGACATAACTACCCTTCCAGAATTTCCACACTTTAATGCTGCTGAGATGTTGTTCTGAAAAAGCAATAAAACTAAGAAGCAGCTGACAAGATTAGGGCACAGCTAGAAAGAAGATACACTGGGTTATTATGTGGGACCATAGGTAGACTTTTAATTGTCAAAATGTCATGTTGTGCAAGTTAAAATTGCCCTACCAGTTTACAGCTGCATTCTATTTCTCATTCTATTTTTGCTATCAAAATTCACTTTCTAACAAAATTACTTCCTATGACTATGTATCTTGTTCCTTCATTTCAGTTTCTCTAATGAGCATGTTTCTTCATGACTTTCTTACATCTGTAACTGTTATAAACACTGTTGTGTTTCTTTCTGTTACTTTCTCTCTTCACATACTTCATTACAGAAGTCATACCAGCAAACTTTCTAAGGCTAGCGACCCACCTTCCCAATCAAAGTACTCAGTTCTACTGCTTTATCTAGTATTTTGTTTAATCAGAGAATAAGTTTAAAAGTACTGAGAGACATTATTGAATTTATTTTTTTTTCTTTTTAGATAAAGTAGTCTAGTTTACTATAGTAGAGATTTCCACAGCAGATTAGCACTGGGACTAACAATAAAGCAGGGAAAAATTGTTCTAATGAAGTAGTCACTGGATTTTATTCTACTTGAAATAAATTTAATAACAATAATAATAAACAGTCATTAGGAAATTTCATATGTCAATTCAGTCTTCCTCAGCCACATACTATATCATGATGTGACATCCCACACATGATATCCCCCTCTATGACTAACATATCTGACATATCCCTACACATTTGGAACAAAGAAACAAAACACAAGGGAAAGTAGAAAGAAACCAAGAGAAAAGCAACAGCAAATGAACAATGTCTGGAATGAGGCAAAAAGTATATGAGTTGTTTGTGATCTCTGTCTAAATACTTTCCTTGCATTTTGTGAATGTTTTATATAGCATTGCTGTTTTGTTTCCTTTGTTTATTTGCATATTTTTCCTGAAAAAAAAGAAAAAAAGCAAACACAACAAATTAGTTTTTTCATGCTCAATTTAAATGTGTCATGCTATTGAAAAGACATGCAGTGTGCTCTCCTCAAGAGACTTGATTTCCTTTGCTTTGTTTCTTTTTTTTTTTTTAACATTCACCAAAAAAGAAAAGTAATTCAGAATGAAAGTTTTGGTTGTGCTTTGTGTCCAAAACATTCAGAGTTCAGCATTCAGAGTGGATCATTAATGCAATTTTCTTATGATTTATGTATCCCTCTTATAGACTGGACTGGTGAACTATTCAGTGACTGTAAGGGATCCATTTCTGTGGCCATGAGTGGTTCACACAGGTGTATAATACAATGTACAGTATAGACTGTTCAATATATCTCAGAATTATTATAGTCCACCAAATCATGTAATCTCTATAAAGAAGGTTGACTCAGAGTTTGTATACCTGTGTAATATAACTATAGTATGGTTAAGCTGAAAGGGAACTCTGGAAATCAGGTAGCCCAAATCCCTGTTCAGAGCAAGGCCAATTAGCACAGATTTCTCAGGAACGTACCTAATCAATTTCTGAACAAGAATGGAGACTCTACAGCATTTCTGGCCAACTTGTGCCAGAACTCCATCATGCTTATCATTAAAAAAAACAAAACAAACCAAACCAAACAAACAAACAAACAAAAAAAAACCACACCACCTTTTTTTCTCCTTCTTATGCTGAAGTGGGATTTCCTGTATTTAAATTTAGGGAAATGGACTGTAATCCAGTCTCTGGCCACCACTAAGAGTGTGTATGTAAGCACAACCACAGGCTGGATGAAAAAAAACAAACAAACACACACACAGATACATTCCCAAAGGTGTCGACACATCTGCTCACACAGATAGCCACAGACAAGGTGCTGCCTTCAACAGCACCCATATACAGGACTCACATCAGACACAAGACTGGAGAGCTAAGTCCTCTTGGACTGGAAGAGGTAGAAAGTCACTAGTGCAGCACACATCAGACTCCAGGTTTAGAAGCACATGTGCATTCATGGATCTTCTGAGCACCAACATGTCCTCTCTGCCTGCCCCACCTGCCTGGATCCAGCTCCTTTTTACCTTTCCCAATGTCCCACTTCAACCTGATTTTGATCCAGCTGGGTGCTGTCTGCAAATACGCAGCACTTACACACTTGTTCCACAAGCACCCCACACTCATGGATCCTCCTAAATACCACCACAGACCCTCCATGCACCTGGTCACTCAACCTGGATCTAAGACTCCTGTTCTCAGGTTCCAGCTTGGAGTTTGCTAGTTAATGCACTCTCCACACATGCACATACAGTTTGAGAAAGATACAGATACTTGCACCAGCAGCTGTCACTAGGCACAAGGGCTGTGACCTTCAGTATTGCTCCAGCTACCTGCATGCAGGTAGCATTGTCACAGTAGTCTCCCTGGGCCACCTGTTCTGGCCTTCACTCCTTGCATATGTACTGGCTGATATTTTTCCAAAGATGCTTCTTCATCCATGCAAGTTTCCTCCCACGTCTGCTTGATAACAGCTCATTGGACTGAACTTGAAGATGTCAATCAGCTCCCTGTTGTGGAGGTTTGCGTTGGCACCCTGCCACGCCCAGCTGCTGGCCACACGGATGCCG
>JAWWEE010000391.1:0-11859 GCA_035221455.1 Xenops minutus | reverse complement strand
CTGTGGCTGCCCCTGGATCCCTGGCAGTGTCCAAGGCCAGGTTGGACGGGGCTTGGAGCACCCTGGGCTGGTGGGAGTGGATGATCCTGAAGGTCCCTTCCAACCCAAACCATTCCAGAATTCTGGGACTTGCAAGAGTTCCCAGGCCAGCACTGGCACAGTCACTCTCCTCTTCTCCCAGGGGGCCAGGCAAACATCCCAAAGCCATCTGCCACCTTCCCTGGCTGTCCTGGCTCTTGGGAATGTTAGGCTTTGGATCCTGGCTCATCCACCAGCAAAGAGGGCTGGGAAGAGCCAAAGGGAATTGTGTTCACAAGGGGTTGTTGGTTGTGAATCTGAGAAGGACTATTGATCAGGAAATAAAGAGTTATTCTTTTCTGTGTTGATACTTTATTTTATATATAGGTAATATCAGAAAATCATAGAATTTGGGTTGGAAGGGACCTTCAAACACCTTCCAATAGCCCAGGTTGCTCCAAGCCCCATCCAAGCTGGCCTTGGACACTTGAACCCTGGAATCCTTTCTTGACACATCCCCAGAGCCCCTAGTGCTGCTTTCTGCCAAGGCTGAGAGATCCATATTATGAATATTAATACAAAGACATGCATTTCAAACCCATAACTCTTGATTTTCAGGTGACTTTCCCCACACTATTTAGAGTGCTCCATTCAAAATCCAGCCTGCTAATTCAGACTTCATGTTTAGAGATGGTTTCTGGCCTTGGCACTGCTCTGATCACTGCAGGTGAGGTGGAAGTTGTAGGACAATTAAAGAAAAGATTCAAAAAGCTTCTGGCTCGTTGATGCAGGCTTGGTGTTTTGTGGTTGGTTATAGGAGATGACAGGGGCCAGAATGCAGCGAGAGGGTACAAAGCACTGCTTGTCACAGTCATTTTGCAAAGCTGTGTGTGAAAGGGAGAGGCAGAAATTACAGGAATATCTTATTTCAGATCCTCCTGAGCTTGGCTGGTGTTTGAGCTCAGTAATGACTGCAGGGTGGAATGCCCAGGAAATCTTTCTGCTGCTTCTGAGCCATAGAAAAAGGGGGTTTTTCACCTCATTCTGGGGCTGTGGGTTTTAAGCAACTTGAGATGACAACAAACCATCAGCAAACCCCAGGGATTTGTTTTAGGTGATAGCATTCTCATTTTCACAGGATTTATGCCCAAAATTCTAATCCTACCTAAACTGTGTCCCTTTCCAGCTCTGTATGGTCATGGCTTGCTTTAAATATATGAGATAATGTGCAGTTCAGTGGTAAATCAATTAAAAAGGGTTGGCAGCCAACACTGAGATCGATCCTTTCACAGAATCACTCAGTCCTGCCATGGTTTGGGTTGGAAGGGACCTTAAAGCCCATCCAGTGTTTAGTTCAATTAAAAGGGTGTTAATGAAGGTTTGCAAAGGAAAGAAAGAAGGAATTGCATCTTCCCTGGTGGGTTTTAAAAATGTGCCCCAGGAAGGCTCTCCAGAGGTTCCTGCTTTGCTGCTATTCAAGGTCTTTAATGCATTTTATCACTTTCCAGCACTGTAAGCTCGACCTTGTTAGGGTGTTTTAATAAGGTTGATTTAAAGTGTTTAGGCCAAGACATGTCAGAAATAAGGGAAAGGAGGGGGGAAAAAAGGTAAAATCACTTATTAACTTGAGTTTAGCAGTAACAGCTCAAACCCAGCATCTCTATCTCCATTTGTCTTGAATTGGGTGGTTTCTGATTACACCGTGACTTTCAGGTGGGAGATAAAAATTACCTTTATTGGGTATTCTGAGGAGTGGTACCCAAATCTGGTGAACTTCTGAGAGCTTTGCCTACCTGGAGACCTAAAAATGTCTCTGAAAACCCATCTTGAGTGGCAAAATGCCAGTCAGGAAGTGAGTGGAGCAGGCCAGGCACGTGGGGGGACTGAATCCCCAAACCCAGCAGGTTTCCAGCAAATATCTTGGGATAATGTTAATGAAACCACTCAAATGAAGTTTCTCTGTGTTTGAAGAATTATATCAGTATTTTCAAGGGATTAGGTGCAGTAGGAGCTCTAGGAGACGGTGTTGGAGCAGGACTTTGACCAGTTGGGGGATTTAGGAAGGTTTAAAAAATCCCAAACAGTGGGATATCCCAAATATCCCAAATATTTCTAAATTTAAGATAAATTATGACAGCCTGAAGCCAAACCAGGGAACAGAGGCTAATGTCTGACCTGGTCTCTTCTTACAGTAAATTGTTGGGGGCTCATCAGAAGCCAAATCATTGAACTTGGGGTGACCTGGGCTGCAAACTCCAGCAGGAAAACCAGACATTCTGGGATTATTGCCCCTCTGAAACGATGCCAGGACAGGCTGAGCTGGCAGGGACCCACGGGCATGGGGGAGCCCAGCCACTTGTAGTGGTTACTCATTGCATTTAATGCTCTGCATTTGTAATGATTCATTGCATTTAATGGCATGCACTTGTAGTGGTTACTCATTGCATTTAATGCTCTGCATTTGTAATTATTGCATTTAATTGCATGCACTTGTAGTAGTTACTCATTGCATTTAATGCTCTGCATTTGTAATGATTCATTGCATTTAATGGCATGCACTTGTAGTAGTTACTCATTGCATTTAATGCTCTGCATTTGTAATTATCCGTTGCATTTAATGGCATGCACTTGTAGTTATTCATTGCATTTAATGCTCTGCATTTGTAATTATTCATTGCATTTAATGGCATGCACTTAGAGTTTACATTTAATGCCATGCACTTTTAGTAGTTACTCATTGCATTTAATGTTCTGCACTTGTAGTAGTTACTCATTGCATTTAATGGCATGCACTTGTAGTAGTTACTTTTCCATTTAATGCTGTGCACTGGGAATAATTACTTGTTGCATTTAATGCTGTGCACTGGGAATAATTACTTGTTGCATTTAATGCTGTGCCCTTACACTAATTGCTTGTTGCATTTAATGCCATGTACTCACTAGTAATAATGTCTGCATTGAATATCATGCACTTTTAGTACTCCTTGCATTTAATGCCATGCACTTGTAGTAACTTTTGCCTTTAGTGCTGTGCACTTGTAGTAATTACTTTTGCACTTCATTCTGTTCACTTGTAGTAATTACTGTTGCATTTGTTGTTGCTGTGTGCTTACCTGTAATTAATTTTCCTTTAATGCCTTTGCACTGGTATTAATTACTCTTGCCTTTAATGCTGTAGACCTGTAGTAGTTGCTTGTTGCCTTTAATGCTGAGCACTTGTAGTAGCTACTTTTGCATTTCATGCTGTGCACTGGTAGCAATTAGTGGTGGTAATTACTCCTGCATTTAATGCTGTGCACTTGCACTGGTTAGTTTTGCACTGAATGCTGAGCACTTGGAGCAAGGAGTTGTTGCATTTAATGCCATGCACCTCCTGGTAATTACTGTGCAGTTAATGCCAGCCATTTCCAATCATTATTTTTTCATTTAATGCCGTGCACTTCCAGTAATTACTTTTGCAATTAGTGCCTTTCACTTGTAGCATTACTTGTTGTATTTACTGCCTTGCACTTGTTTATTTTTGCCTTTAATGCCACGGGCTCCTGCACTTGCAGTGATCCCCTGTTGTGTTTAATCCCAGAAATTAATTCCCTTTTGGAATGTGGGCTGACAAGTCGTGTGGCTGGAAGGTGACAGAGTTATTAAGTACAAACCAGCAAACAGTCCCTTGTGTGTTTGCATCTTGTGTGTTTGATTTGAAATGTTTGAATTGAAACCACCGATTTTATTGCATTTTCTTTACCTGTAATCACCTAAATATAATATAATAACCATCATCGTGTCTCTGTCCAGAATGTAGAGGGAGAAACTCTTTTTGTGCCAGAAAGGCCCCTGAGATAATGGGATAAGTGTGCTAAATTTTAACTGGAATTAGGGAACAGGCAGAAAGTTTGGATGCTCATTTGAATGGATCAATAGCCCAGCAAAAGTTGGCTCCTGCAACTTCGTGGGGTATTAAATGTTATCACTCCTTATCCTCTCTACATTCACCAGAGTTTTAGAAGTTAATTGAGATAATTATCTACTGCTACTCAGCTCCTTCTTTCTACTTGCTCTAAATTAGCATAATTTCATTTATCAGTGGGGTAAATTAGCACTAATGCACACTAAATTTCGGTGCAAACAGACTCAAAGTCAGCCTCTGAATATTAAATGTTTCTTCCTTATGCTTTTCTGCTTGCTCTCTTTTAAAGATATGAACATAAAGGTAGCTCAAAGGCAATTAAAGCTAATTAATGATGACCCTGGCTGGGTGCACGTGCATCACCCTGCTTTGCTGCTTTAACACCTCCAGTCTTTAAAGAAGGAAATCTTTCAATCCCATTTCCTGCTTCAGGGGAAATGTGCAGTGGTTTTCCAGCCTAAAGGAATGGGGTGTGTTTAGAAGGGGAGGATCCTCTGATGATCCACTTATGATGATCGCTTGGAGTGAATTGCAATGCAGTGAATCCTGGACATTTCTCCCCAGCACCCAGAAAAAGCAGCAGCAGCACCTCTTGAACCCTGATGGGACACAGAGGCAGCCTCATTAAAGCCAATGAAATCCCTATTTTATAGCTTGGCCGAGCTGCCAGCGGGGCAGGGAAAGGCACAACCCAAAGCGTTCGGTAAACGAAGCTCCAGACAAAAATCAAGGTGCAATATTTTTCCTTTCTGAGAAGCTGCTGGGGAGTCCCAGCACAGAGTTGGAATGCCAGGACACACCTCTCTCTAAAGACACCTCTGCAAATGGCAAATCCTTGCATAAAACTCCTCCTGTGCACACATGGGCATGGCTGGAAAGGAGAGCTGGCCATGAGCAGGGGCTGCTGCGTGGCTCATGGACACGGTCATTTCTGGCTTCTCCCTCCTTGAAGCCTGTGTGGATGATGGGCAAAGGTGTGACAGCCAGCCAGTTATTGTGGAAGGGTGTCTGGGAATCCAAGGATTGTCCTGGACATGTCTCATCTGACTGTAGAACTGTGTTTTCCTTTGCAGGGAGGATGTGAGGACAGCCAACGTCATTGCAGCCGAGGCGGTCACCTGTCTGGTCATAGACAGAGAGTAAGTACATCCCTCTCCTTGCCTGGCCTGGCCTCTGTCTCCAGGTTGCACCTTTTAAAGAGCTTTACAGGAGCCTTTGGTGGTTTTCTGCAGAGAGGTTGGTTAATTTGGACTGTTGAAGGTCCCTCTGGACCAGCAGGGCAGAACTCGGCAAAGGCAAACGTTGAGAGTGAAGGAGGGCAAAATGGAGATAACTGGGAGGAGGAATCACTGTGGGAGTGGATCTGGTGCTCTGGAACTCAGATTTAACTCATGGCACCAAAGGAATATCAGAGCAAGATGTTGTTATTCCAGGCCACGTGGGCTGGGGAGTCCTTGGGTGGAGGACACAACTCGGCGGCTCAGAGGGCAGAGAGGAGAAGAGGAGGATAATATCTTGTCTAAGGAGCTTGAGGGAATTAGGGGGGTGTAATTTGGAAAAAACCATTCCTGGATGCTCCAGTGCTGCAAATCCAACTGCTCTCTACAGTTGCTGGGAACGGGATTTGAACAACATGAGCATCACATCAAAATTCAGCAGGACTCCTGGGGTGGTGTTCCAGCTGTGAGGGCAGGGAAGCAGTGCCATGGACCATCCAAAGGGATGGACAAACCCTCCACGGGAATCTTTCCAAAGCTTTCATCTATGGAACCAAGAGAGAGGCAAATAGAATGAGTAGGGGTTGACTTTTCATTGTCTCCCCCAGGATAGGAACCCAGAGAGACCTGCAGGAGGGAGTCAAAAGCAGTGGGAAAGCAGGGAAAACCAGGCAGTGTTTGGAAGGAAAACAAACCCATTGGAGTCTTGAAATCTGTAGGACCCAGCCTTGTGCTGGGAACTTTCAGAGGGGTGCAGGACAGTCAAAGGTGAGATGCTGGGTTAGAAGTGAGCTCTGAAGCCCTTCTTGTCTCCTGGTGAGAGGTGATTCCATGCTCAGGTACCTCGTAGGGATGATCTCCATACCCTCAATCCTGCTTTGCACTCCCTTGTCTCACAGCCCTGCATTTCTAGAAATCCCAGACTGAGCAGGGCTGGAAAGGTGGAGTCCAACTCTCAGCCCTGCACAAAAATCCAGTGTTCTGTAAAGGTTGAATAATGCTGCAGAAATCCTGATTCTTCTGGGGTGTTAATTATTAATTAAAACCCATTATGGTCTATCCACTGAGCATGGGTGAGTTTGGGTCCCATACAGCAGCAAGGGGACCTGATAGGTAAAACACCCACACTTTGTTCCATTTTGGTTTTGTGGGGCAAAGAGAAGAGGAGTAATTATTAATCAGACAGCTTAGCAAGAGAATATTTTAATGATTTTTATATTTTTAATAATGAGACACTGTAGCAAGCTTGAATTCAGAGAAATACAAAGCAACAAGTAATTTATGCCTTTTTTCTTACCCCTTTTGCAATGGGTATTTTTGGTTTGCACTGCAAGCATTAAAAATACCCCAATTAACTAATGATTGCAGAGTCTCATTCCTGATCGTTTTACAGTTTCCCTGCTTGTCTCCTGTGCCTTTCTCAGTATCTCATGCCCTTGAACTAGCAAGGAAGCACAAGTGAAATTCAGACTGAGGAAGCTGAAGTTAATCTCTCCCAGAGGTTCTGGTAACACTCTGTGATCAGGAGCAGAGCAACACTATTTATAAGAATCTTATTTATAGTGCAAGCAAATTGCTGCTCTTTCTAGCACTATTTATAGCCCAGGGAAGGTTGTCCTGTGTCCTGACCAGTGCTGACCTTCTTGTTGAGGCTCTTCTCTTGGGCTGTGCTTTGATAGGCACGAGGATAACCTGAGGAATAACTTGAACGTGCAGAAAAATTGGGGAGTGGTGCAGCTGTTCTGCTGAGGAGGAGAAATCACCCTTTCTGTGTGCCCAGATACACAGAATATTGCCCCATTTGGGTTGCCCTGGGGGCATGGCAGGTGCCCACCTGGAGGGGTGATGTGCCATTAAGGCTGCCAAATATTTCCAGTCACAAGACAAGCTCTTTGCTCCATCAGAGGTAACCACTGACAGCAATTTTCATGCTTTGTTGGTGTCCTGTCATGAAACATCTCCCCAAAATGGGTGGTGTGGTTTGAAGTGACAAGAGATAGGAAAATACTGAGAAAGTGGAGCATTTCAGACTCCCTGAGTGGGGTTTCTGTTGCCCATCAGCATCATCTTGGCATCAGGGGAGCTCCTCCAACTTCCTTGGAAAGGTCTGCCCAAAATTGTTCCAGCTGCTCCATCTGCCACACTCTCATCTGTCAACAAAGAGTCCCACCTTGGTGTCACAGCAATAAAACTGGTCTCTGGATTTGGCAATTTTAGGAACAATTATAGGGCTGGTTTAGTGGCTGGAGAGTTTGTAGGCTGAGAATAAATAATATGGGAAATTTTCTTGCTAGGGATGAGCCAAGCAGCCAAGAGAGAGCTCTGGGACAGCTGGGTTTGCTTAAGCATGAAAAGATGAAATGGTTCCCCCCAAAAAAACATCTCTGAAAGTTAAAAAATTCGTGTAAAACAGTGACAGGGCTGAAGCAGTGGGAGTTGAAATACCAGGAGGAAAGTGAAAGAGGCTTTAATTACCACTCTCACCATGTTGGGGCTGCCTTGCTGTTTAATTTCCTTGGGAAGCAAGAGGGCTGTTACAGTCACAACAACACCCCAAAGACACCCAAAAAAAGTGGTTGAGCTGTTCCTGCAAATCTAGGCAGGTGTGCTTTGCAGCAGTGGATTTGCAGCCTCCCTTTTTGGGGCAGAAAGGAGCAGAATTGTGATCTAACAGAGACAACAACAACAGCAGGGAAGCATTTGATGTGTCCCATGGAATGAAACTACTTTATTCCCACTTGTCCTTGTGCTGAAAATAATTTGTTAGGAAGGACAACCCTGGCATTCTTTCCATCTTGGCATGCTGCTTTTGAAGCAGTTTCCTTTCCCAGAGCAGTGAATTTTGGTGGGGTTTGGTGCTCTCTGGCTCCATGAGCACGCTCCAGCACCCAGGAGCTGGGATGGAGCTGACCACCCAGTCCAGCCAAGCTCCAGGAGGAATTCCAGCTGGCTTGGCAAAGCCTTCGTGGCACATCAGGCTGCTTTTTGCCCCTATCCACTGAATAAATGTTGCTGTGAATGTAAATTGGGGAGAGATGGATGGGAGGGATGGGCTGTTTGGGGGGTGAGGAGTTGGCTGGGTGGCACCTCCCCAGGGCTGTGGTCAGTGCCAAGTGGTGCCCCTCAGGTCTTGGACCAACATTCAGTGTGGTCATCAGTGGTGTGGACAGTGGGATTTGTAGGGATTTGTGTTTGGGGATGGCTGGAGAGGGTGGAGTGATTTGCTTTGAGGTTGCCACCAGTATCCAGATGCTCAATAGCAAAGGGAGCTGCAGGGGTGGCACCTCCAGGTGAGGTGGCACCTCCAGGTGAGGTGGCAGCTGGAGTGTGGTTGTTGTGACCACACTGGCACAGGGTGGGCAGAGAAGCTGTGGCTGTCCCATCCCTGGGAGTGTCCAAGGCCAGGCTGGAGCACCCTGGGCTGGTGGGAGGTGTCCCTGCCATGGCAGGGGGTGGCACTGGATGATCTTTAAGGTCCCTTCCCAGCCAACCCATTCTGGGATTGTGCAGTTCCCACTGGGCTCGTTTTGGTCACCCAAGGAACACTTGAGAGCACCTGGAACCTTTGGTGCAGCATTTAAGAGAACACAAAGGGGTGGCATCTTGCCAGGAGAAACCCCCAAACCCTGTGTAGTCCTACCTGGTGAGGTTTATTTGAAGTACAGAACTTAATAATCCAAAAGAAACACTTCCAAGGAATTTTCAGCAGGTTCCCTAATGGAGCAGGGAAGTTCTGAGCTGGTGACCAGGCTGATGAAATGAGGATGAAATGAGGGATCCCAACACCTGCCTGGTGTTCTCCCAGGGACACAAGGCTGATGTGGAGGGCAGAGGGAGCCCAGAGCCAGCTGGGGGCTTTGGGAATCACCTGGGGAAGTCCAGCCAAATCCACACAGTGGCCATGGGAGCTGGAGGCAAAGTGACCAGGTGGATAACCAGCCCTCTGAAGGAATTTGGAGAAGCCTCTGGATACTTGGGGAGCCAGAGAGCTCCTTGCAAAAACACCCCTTCTGATCTGGGTAAACACGTGAATATTTTATAGCAGCTCTCAGGTGCCTTTGATTCAGTTGTAATTCAGGTTTTTTTTTTAACAATTCCTGGACTTTTCTGTGCTTAGCACTTGCCTTGAGCCTACCTAAACTCCAGACTGTTGCTAACAAAGCATTTCCTCTTGTGCCACTGCACCAACTCATCCCCTGGGAGGAAGCCAGTCCTGGGAGATGCACCAGGAGATGCTGCCTCGGAATTGTTTCAAGCTTGGCCTTGCTGTGGCTCTTCCTGGGGAGTTTTCAGGCTCCCTGGAGGGGTTAGGAGTTTTGTGGCAGAAGCACAGCAGGGCTGGCTGGGGAGAAGGTAACAGTTCTCATAGGCTGGATGTGATGGATCTCTCCTCTGGGAATTGGGCTCTAAAAGGGCTTCTGATAAACCCTGTGGAGACACACCTCGAGCATCTGTTCTGTAAATCAGAGTGGAGACAGGCAGACACTTCACTGGCAGCTCCTGCAGGAGAGGAGACAGGAGGGAAACACTCCAGGCTCATTTGGATCATCACTGGTGCTCTGAGAGAGAAGTTGGTGCAACTTCTTCCTTCCTTTTTTCTTTTCCACACCTACTTCTTGTCCCTGCAAAAGTGTTTGAAAGCGTTCAGAGCCCCTCCTGAACCGCAAGACTATTTATCCTGAAGTTGATTCAGGTTCATCTTTTATTATATGTGATTCCCCCCCCCCTTATAATTTATTTATTCTGTTGCCAACAGTGTTTTCCTGGGGCTCTGAGATTTGCCAAGTGTCGATGGCGTGGGTGCTGGGAGGACAAAAATTGCCTCCTGCAAATCTCGTGGCTCAGAGCCAGTAAAACTCAAGGCACTGCTGCCAGAATTGTGCAAAACTCCCTGATAATTGCAGATATTTAGTGCTAAATGCTGGTTTTCCAGCTTCTTGTCTCCCTCAGTTCTGCATATCAAGACCATACACTTTTTTTTGTTTGGTTTTTTTAAGGCAACATTCGAAACATTTCAGCTCTTTTCGGATGTTTCTGCTTTGCATTTTGGGGGTTTGCCTGTTTTTAAAAGCTTTTCCATCAGGGAGAGCTCTGAGGTGTCAGGCAAGGTTAGTGGATCAACCCTCTTGGCAAGGGAGCCTGGAGAAAAATGAAATAACAAAGGATTATCTTAGCACGGCTGCCCCTGCACAAGCTGAGCCAAACCCTTTCATGGGAGATTTCAGGTTCTGCTGCTTCTCCCAGGCAGAGGGAAGTTTATCCGTGGAGAAAATTGGTTGTGAGGAGAGAATAGAAAAGAAAAATGAAGAGAGAAGGCTGTGAGAACTAAAAAAACCTGAGCAGTTCTCTGAATTCTGGGCAAGGCTGGGACTGAGCTGAGACCAAACAGCAAGGAGAGAGTGAAGTTCAGTGTCTTGCCCAGTCCTGAGTCTTGCTTAAAGCTTTTAATAAATCTGAAGAATATTAGACAAGCTGTTGCTACCCCTTTCTATGGCTCCTCCTTCTTTGCCTATGGAATGTTTCTTTGCATTGCAGAAAAAAAAAGGGATGTTTAACCCATGGCAAACCAAGCCTAAATCTCATTTTAAGCCCTGGGTCATGTCCTAGGGTGTTACTGTGTTCATTAATTGCCTGAATCTCTGGGGTTTAATTGAGCATGAGCATCCACATCTTGCTTTGCTTTCACTTGCAAGGGTTTGGCTCTGTCCTCTGGCACATCCCTGGCATGGGGAAGGGAAACCTTGAGGGCTTGGCTGAGCTCAGATGTCCATATTTCCACTGCTGGGCAAGGAATTTGGGGCTGAAAAGATACTCTGGTGCTTAGCACATCTTTATATGAAAAATATTAATGTAAATAATAACCAGCCTGGTTAAAACCATCCCAACTCAACTTCCATGCAAGAGCAAAGGGGGCTCTTGCAAAGCAGGATAACATTCTCCTGGAATTCCCATCCCAGGACACTTCAGTGCCCACTTGGGGCTGTCAGCAGGGCAGGCATGGCTGGGCCACTTCATGGCACTCAGAGTGTCACCCTGGGTGACCTCCTGTCCCCCAGGATATTGCATTTCCCTGGGTTTCCCTCATCTGCTCCACAGCATCCATGAATTCTCCTCCATCCTACAGCTCCTCAGCGTGAGCATTTCCATCTTAAGCACCCCCTTCTTCTTCCCAAATTCAGAACTGTGGCTCTAAATGGGGATTTGATTTTTTTTCCCCAATTTTTTTTCAGCTTCTCCAGGCACTGCTGTTCTTCAGCTCCATATCTGGAGCCTGGGGAGTGTCAGGACCATGAGGAAGGCAGGGTTTCCATTTGGGAAGCTGCTTTTTGTTCCCCTTGGATAACAGAAAACCTCAGTGTGACAGACAGGCTGGGAATATTGGAAAAGTTTAGCAGGGAATATGTAGCTTTTCACCTGGACTATTTTTGGTTCTGGGTGTCCACTGATTTTGGTTATTAGAATTATTAAATATCTTTAATTTGTGGGGGTTTACTTGCCTGTGGCACTGTGTGATGTCACCACCAAAGGCATAACAGTTGGATTTTTTTGGAATTAGAATCCCAGAATGGTTTGGGGTGGAAGAGACCTTCAAGACCACCCCCTGTCATGGGCAGGGACCTCCCACTATCCCAGGTTGCTCCAACCTGGCCTTGGGCACTCCCAGGGATCCAGGGGCAGCCACAGCTTCTCTGCCCAACCTGTGCCAGGGCCTGCCCACCC
>JAWWEE010000390.1:0-11891 GCA_035221455.1 Xenops minutus | reverse complement strand
CACACCAACCGCCCCAACCAACACACCAACCGCCCCAACCAACACACCAACCGCCCCAACCAACACACCAACCGCCCAAACCAACACACCAACCGCCCAAACCAACACACCAACCGCCCAAACCAACACACCAACCACCCAACCAACACACCGACCACCCAACCAACACACCGACCACCCAAACCAACACACCGACCACCCAAACCAACACACCGACCACCCAAACCAACACACCGACCACCCAAACCAACACACCAACCACCCAACCAACACACCAGCCACCCAACCAACACGAGGCACGAGCCCCAAGACATACCTTGCCCGGGGCAGCCCGTAAAAGCTCCTCCGTGGTCATGGCTCGGGAGGACAGCGGCTCCTTGGAGCTCCCAGGTCCTGGAAGCCTCAGAGCTGCCTCTGTGCCCTCCCAGCCCTCCCTCCCACGTCTGCCGAGACACAGATCTGGGCCTGTCCACGAGATGAGACACCCACAGAGCCCGCAGAGGTGGTTATGAAACGCGCGCCCGGCGAGCTCTCGGAAGCCGCTCCTTGGGGTTTGCCTGGCTTTGTTTTGTTTTCTCTTGGAAAAGGGACAGAGGATTTTGGGAGCCGCGCTCCGGCTCGTGCGCTGGGGAAGCTTCAAAGTGCAGGGAACCGAAGGGAAAAGCACAGGATGTGGTGGGGACGGGGGGGGTTTGTGGTGTTTCTGAGTTCTGGTCGTTTTTCACCTCCTGTGCGTTCCCACAGCCTTTTGCCAAAAGAAACGCCGGGGTTTTTTAATCCTTGCCCTGCCAGTGTCTCCCCTCGCGCCGCGCTCGCGGTGGCTCCGAGACGGAAACCCTGGGAAATGGGAAGGAAGCGCTGGGAAACGGGACATTTCCTGGTATTCAGAGCCTGCTGCTGAGAGCGTGTGACAGCCTGCATGTGACACACACGTCCACCAGCCAGCACTGGCCCTCCTCCAGAAACACCCTAAACACAACCCCAAAATCCTCAAGTCCCTTTAGCAGGAGAATCCAGAGCCCCTCTCCTGCAGCTCAGCCACCTCCCGAAGCACCACAGCACTTTTCCACTTGACCCCACATTACAGCAGAGTCCTCTGCCACCCCACAGCCACCAGAAACATTTCCCTTCCTTCTGAAAATAACCCTAAACCCAACCCCAAAACCCACAAGTCCATTTCTCAGGAGAACTCAGAGCCCCTCCTTTGCAGCTCAGCCACCTCCTAAAGCACCACAGCACTTTCCCACTCAATCCCACATTCCAGCAGAGCCCTCTGCTACCCCACAGTCATGAGCAACCATTTCCTCTCCTTCTAGAAAAGCCTTAAATCCAATCCCAAAACCCCCAAGTCCTTTTCTCAGGAGGACCCAAAGTCCACTTCCTTCAGCTCCTAAAGCAGGGCAGCACTTTTCCACTTGATCCCAAATTATGGCAGAGTCCTCTGCTACCCCTCAGCCACCAGAAACATTTCCCTTCCTTCTGAAAAAAACTCTAAACCCAACCCCAAAACCCCCAAGTCCCTTTATCAGGAGTACACAGTCCTCCCCAGCCCATCTCCTGCAGCACCACAGCACTTTTCCACTTGATCCCACATTACAGCAGAGTCCTCTGCCACCCCTCAGCCACCAGAAACATCTCCTCTCCTAAAAAAGACCCCAATCCCAAAAACCCAAAGTTCATTTTTGCAGGAGGACCCAGATCCTCCCCAGCCCATATCCCGCAGCACTTTCCCAGCTGACCCCAAAACTCCAGCCAAGCCCCACGTGAGTTTGGTCCAAGCAGCAGCTCCACCTCCCCCTCCACATCAGAAGCAGCCAAAATGCTGCCCCAAAAGAGCCTCTCCCGCTTCCCAGCGTGCCAAGGAGCTCCAACAAAGGCCCATTCTCTCCCAGGCTCCGACATGTCCCGACTCGGCATTTTGCCTCCCCTTCCCTGGCAATGCGAATTCCAAGCCTTTCCCGAACTCCTGGGACTCACCGAGGGATCAGGACAAGCTGTTTCCCAGAGAAGGATGCTCAGGGCGTAGCAGGAGGTGGGAGATGATGCCTCAATCCCCCTTTTGTCCGTAGAGGTTCTTCCCTTGTGTTCATTCCCTTCCCACTTTCCGGAGGTTTTCAAGGAGAGGGATGTGCCCATAAGTCACAGTCAGGCAGAGCAGCAACCCCTGCACAGAGCAGGGAATAATTCCATCCCAGGGGGTGGGAAGGATGAGGGAGCACTGAGCTCACTGCCTGCTCCACGAGCTGGGATCGTGGGCACAATTCCAGACCTTTGGCTTCCAGGCCAAAAGTTGGAATGCAATCGGTTTTCCACATCTGCCCCGCAAGGGATGAGGCAGCAGAGAGGTGCCCCAAATCCTTGAGCCCAGGAGGAATTCCCAGCCTCCAGATCCCAGAGGGATGGAGAGTCCTCCCAGCAGAGTTTAGGATATTCCCCACCCTCCGGAAAGGGAGGAGGGTTTCTGACATCCCAGTGCTGAGCATTCCCTTGTGGAGCAGGAAGGTGTGGGAATCTCCAGCTCCCCCATGGAATTGCAGATGCCAAGGAGTTCTGCTCCACACTGGGAGAGACCTGAAGGTCTTCTGGTTCAACCCACTGAGGGCATGAAGGTCTGGGCTTCAAGCTCAGCCTTGAGGGTTGTTTCTGTACAGCTCTGGTCAAGGGATAGCTTGTCCATCCCTGGGATTTGTGGTTTTCCTGGTTATATTTTAATTCCAGCCTGGCAAAGCTGTGTTGAAACTGTGCAGGTGCAAAGTGGTGGAACAGTTTGGTTTGGGATAACTCCTTTGCTTTTCCTTGTGCTTCCTCAGCAAAGTTGTGTTTTCCAGTAACTCGGCTGGATTTCTTGAAATGCTCAGGATTTGCACAAATGTCCTGCTTGCTCTGGGGCCCCCAGGCTGCCCCTCAGTCCAAAGGACAAGCAGCACAAGCCCCACGTCCTGATGTTTGCCCTTTTCCATTTGGTCCCAGGAGCATCCCCCTCCTGGCTGTGGACAAGGAATGAGCATCCCAGTGCTCAGTAAATTCCCACTCCTTTGCTGCTTTGCCTCTTCCTAGAATGCCACAATGGTTTGGGCTGGAAGAGACCTGAAGAATCACCCCATTCCACCCCCTGCCATGGGCAGAGACACCTTCCACCAGCCCAGGGGGCTCCAACCTGGCCTTGGACACTTCCAGGGATCCAGGGGTAGCCACAGGACAACCTGCCCACCCTCCCAGCCAGGAATTCCTTCCCAATATCCCATCTAAACCCACCAGTTTTTCTTCTCCCCAGCCCTAATCGCCCTTTCTCCTTTAGATACTTCCAGTACCAAACCACATAGCCAGGATTTTTCCTTATCTTCCCCTGAGCAGCCCCACATTCCTGCTGCCCTCAAGAGAGATAAGACCTCCAGCTTCCAGAGCAGGGTGTTTCCCACCATCACCTGACTACAGGAGGTTTGGAATGAGAAAATCTTCAAAGTCCCTTCCAAACAAAACCATTCCAGGATTCCAAGATAAGTCCAAAGCCATAGGCAATTTTTAGTCCTGACCAACTTGAAGGTGAAAAGGCCTGTTTTGATCTTGGGAACTTGTTGGATTAAAATCTTGAGGTTAAAAAAAAAAAAAATAGACCTGTGACACTTCCAACTGTAATAAAAAGACAATTAAAAAATACTCAGGGAGATTTTGACAGAGGCAGCTTCTCTTTTGGACATGGAGGAGTTTTGTCAGAGCTGAGCTGCCCCTGAGGACAGTTTTGATCTAACAAGGGCAGTGGTTTTCTCCTGAAGTCTTTAGAAACCCTCCCTACCAGCTCCAGGTCTCCCTCCTGAGCTGACCACATCATTATTAATGACCTGGAACACCAAGCACGTGGGATCCTTTCCAGCTGGGAGCCTTGGGAATGCTGCAAGGGGTCACTGCTCTGCAGGCAGCAATTCCAGGTGCTCTCCTGCTTGTCCCCAGTTTTAAATCCGGTTTAAAACTGAGCTTAACACCATCCCTAGAAACATCTGCTGAAGGGCACAGGAGGGGCACTGACACCGATGGTCCCCAAAAGCTCTGGTTCTGGTGGCATCACAAATCAGCATTCATTAACCACCTATGGCAATTAAAAGCATTTTCCACCCTCGAAATACCAAAAGAGGTTTGATGAAGAAGACTCTTGGAGGAGGAGCCCACCTGGCTCGTCCTGCTGAGGGTTTTCCTCCTTGAGAACAGAAGAACCTGCCCAAGTTCACCCCAATTTGTGCCTTGTGAGAAAATGTTTCCTTTCACAGATTCATGGAATGGTTTGGGTTGGAAGGGATCTTAAAGACCATTCCTGTGGACATCTTCCACCAGCCCAGCTTGCTCCAAGCCCTGCCCAACCTGGCCTTCAATTCTTCCAGTGATGAAGCACCTACAGCTTCTATCAGTGCCTCACCCCCTCAAAACCTCCTCCAAAAACAGCTTCCCTGAAACCAGTTTCTGTTTTATTTTGGGGTGGTTTTGGTTTTTTCATCCAAATCCTATTTATAGTCCATGTCTCTGTGTTGAAACTCAATGCCAGACAAATTCCTGAGCTCTGGGACGTGGTGCTGAGTCAGCTGTGCTGGCAGCACATCCCTGTGTCACCGGGACAATCCCACCCCTGCTACAAGAACCAGCCATTCTGGAAATTGCTGCTTTATGACTCACTCAGGAGAACATCCAGGACTCCAGCAGCTCCAGAGGGGGTTCCTGAGGCATTCCCAAAAGCTGCAAAGAACCCGCAGCTTCCCATTCCCACAACATCCCTGCTTAGTGCAGGGAGAGGCTGTTTGAAGATATGGAAAAAAAATGGAGAAAAAAACCCCCTTTTTTGATTTCAACACGATATGGTTGGACTGGCTGATTGTTGAGTACTTTTCCAGCCTTTATGATGCCATGCTAGTTTCTCCTGGCATAAATCCCAGTGTTATAGAGCCCCCTTTTCCTTGCAAAAAGGATTTTTTTAAAGGATTTTTAAGAAAATCAGCAGCTTCGTTTACCCCTCAGGACATCCCAGATGCACAGGAGGCTCAAGGAAGAAGAGTGAGCTGAGGGATGGAGAATACCAATCTCTTAATACCACCTGGATATTTCTGCTCCATGGCCATGCAGGGATTTGCCAAGGAACAGGGCAGTGCCAGCATTGGGATCTCATTGGATCTGCCATCCTTTAACCATCTGACCATCCCACAGAGGAGCAACAAGCTGAAAAGCTCAGATTCCCTGAGCCAGAGGATTCCCAGCACAGAGGGAGAGCTGATCCAAGCATGGAATCACGTCCTGCAAGCCCAGGAGCCTGGGATTTGTGTGTGCCATTGGGAAACCCTGTGTGGAAGCAGGAGCCAAGTGTGCAATTATTCATATTTCATGCAAAAGAAGTTTCCCAACCCTCCTGAGAATCCAACTCGTCCCGGTTCCTTTCACTGAGGCAACACGAGACTATTCCCTAAAGGATGAGGGAGGGGTGATGGGAAAACAAGGCACGAGAAATGGGATGGGTGATGGGCACAGACATCTTTTCAGCAGTGAGAAAAATATAGAAATTCTATCTTGGATTCTAGAAAATTCCATTCCAGCCATTCCCCAGGCTCACAAGAGGATGCACAAAGGATTGAGGGGACAGAGATCTGTGTCCCCACCCTGTCCAGGAGACACAGAGGTGACAATCAGACAATGCCAGGACAGATCCCAGCATAGGACTGGCCAGGACTGGCACAGGACAAGCTTAAGGAGGGAAGGTATGGAAAAAACACCCATACGAGCTCCACATCTTTCCTTACCACACTCACTTCCTTATGGAGAAATGTCCCATAAAAAATGAAGGGATTGACTTGTCCTACAAACTCCGGTGGCTGGAGCAGCAGGAGGGGCTGAGGGAGCTGGGGGGGCTCAGCCTGGAGAAAAGGAGGCTCAGGGGGGACCTTCTGGCTCTGCAAGTCCCTGCCAGGAGGGGGGAGCTGGGGGGGGGAATGGGCTCTGCTCCAGGGAACAGGGACAGGAGGAGAGGGAGGTTGGACATCAGGGAAAACTTCTTCCCAGAAAAGTCTGTCCAGCCCTGGCACAGCTGCCCCACCCCTGGTGGCACTTGGGCACATGGCCCTGGCAGTGCTGAGATAATGACTGCACTCAATGATCCTAAGGACCTTTTCCAACCTAAACAATCCTATAATTCCATGAAGGGTGCACAGTGTGGACATTTCAGCCTCAGCTGAGCAGCCACCTGACCTCAACCCCATTTTCCCTGTTCTTTCCATGACCTTTAGCAAGTCCCCTCCTCTGTGGAGCAGCACTTGGTCCTGGGGCTGTCCCTGATGATGTGCCTGGTCTGTGACAGCCCCAGATCTGAGCCCAGCATTGCCAAAGCTCCTCCACCACCAGGGATGTGCCACAACCTGAAGCTGTAGAAGTTCAAGGTCATCCAAAGCACTGAGAAAACCCTGGACAGGCAGTACCTGTTGATAGTGTTCACCAGGGAACACCTGGATCTCCTCACACTAAGGAAAAGCTGGAAAGGGGCAAAACCCACCAGCACAAGGGGTAAAACCTTGGTCCTGAGCAGAGTCCCCAGGAGTAAGAGGTCTCCTTGTGCCTGCTGGTCGGGCTGTCCCAGTTCCTTAACCTCTTGGACCAACTCCAGCTGCAACGAGGTGGTGCTGAAACTGCATCAGGAGCTGCACCCACGAGTGCCATCCCCTCCTTGTCCCACACAGCCCAGAGGAGGCTGCCAAGGCAGGAGAACCTGATGGACGGGCATGGTCACCAAGGTGGGCATCGTCACCACGGTGGGCATGGTCCCCAGCTCCACATGTGTCCCCTCTGTGTGACCTGTGCAGGTTGGCTGTGCCCTGAGGGCACAGGGGTGAGACCAGCTGCTCATCCATGCGGGTGCAGCTGCCATCCAGAGGGCAGGGCTGGCATTGCTGGCAGACCTTTGGAGATGCCATATGGTTTCCAGGCACTTTGGGGAGACACAGAGCCCCACATCCCACCCAAAACCCCCTCAGGGCACCACACCACATGGCACTGCACGCCCAAGGGGTTTCTGCTGGGGACAGCAACTCTAATTCCTGCTCCACAGAGCAAAAGAGACAGGAATTGCAGCCCTTGGAGCAGCACCTTCCACAGTGACAGTCCAACAAATCCATCAGGATTCTACCTGAGGATTCATCTCCTGCCACAGCAAACACAGACACAAGGAACCCTTTCATAAAGAAGGATTAAGCAGGACTCATTAGACGAAGCTCCTTCTTGCTCTGTGGTGTGTGTCTAACCTCAGGCCTTGCTGAAGGAGACTGGCAGTCCATCCTAACTCCACAGGGGCAGCTTTCCATGCAGGAAGCTGGAAAAAGCAGGAAACCAGACCAAAATACCCCCACATTGCTCTGTCAGGACCAGCCACCACCTTTCGGCTCAGAACAGCTTCTCCCTCTCTGCAAAGTCATCTGACACGATGAGCATTTGGGTGGTTGGATGGATAATTTTCCAGAAAACTCCATAATTCCAGGAGTTTTTTGGGGGGCTTTGGAATGGCACAGAACCCGCAGTGTGACTGAGGGAGGACAGGGACTGTCCCCAGGGCTCTTTGAGGTGCTCCAGGCAGGGTGGCACAGCCCCAGCTGCCGTGCTGGGGGTTCTTCCCACTCCACATCCAGGATGTGGAACAGACAGTGGATCAGTGGATCCCACAGCCAGCAGCATCTGGAATATGGAGCAAAGGTGCTGAGATACAGAGAGGTGGGAGAGCCACAGAAAATGGGGTGGAGAGCAAAAATCCACTGGATTTTCTGTCTTAACACACGAGACATTTGCTGTGCCCACAGCCAGCCTCACCCCGTGACCCTGCCAGGGTTTAGGGCACCTCCTAAAGAAGCCTCCACTGGATCTGGGCAAAGCTGCCCTCCAACACTGGCAGGGTGGCAGGAGATGACAAGGACCAGGCAGTGCACCAGCAGCTCTGGACTCAGAGCAAGTCTTGACCCAACCTTCCACTCACCCCTACCCATCCCAGCTCCCAGATTTCCACAGAGAGCCTCTTGGTGACACACCATGGTGACAGCAGTGACAACAATCAGCACTGACCCTGGGGACACAGCAAAGCAGGAGGAGATCTCGACCAGAGCAAGCTGAACATGTCCCTGCTCACTCCAGAGGTCCCTTTCGACCCAAACCATCTTTTCCATGGCCACGCCTGGTGGTCTCTCCTTGCCTTGGGGAGCCCTTCCCACAGCACTGAGACACCCATACCCAACCTGTCCCTCAACAGGGACAACCCAGCCCTGTCCCACTGGGATGGGAACCTCCTGCAACCCCAAGGCATGTTGGCTTCACAACAGCTCCAACCACCCGGGGACAGAGAGACAAAGACATGCCATCCCACTGTGGTGGGTCAATCCATGGTATCCCGCCACAACTGGGAGGGATTTGGGGAATATTTGCCTCCCTGCAAGCAGCAAATGAGCCACATTCCTGTTTCAGAGGCAGAACCCACCCGGGTTTTGCCGAATCCACAGCTCTCCAACCCACCTGGGGGCTGAAACACAGACGGATCTTTCCCCAACCCTACAAAACACCGAGGCGATAAAATTCAGGGAGAGGCTCCATCACACGCTGAGCCTCATCCCATTCCCAAAGCTCCAGGAATGTCACCCCCTGACCCTCAGCAGCCAAACCCTCGGGACCAGCACCACACACGACCCGGAGCTGCGACTTCACAGCATCCCCCAGCACCCAAAACACCACCTGAGCACAAGAATCCCCCCTTACCGTGGGATGAGGCGCCAGCCAGGACACGCATCCATGGGAATGGGAAAGGGGGAGCGTCTCCAAAGGCTCCTCTGCCTTATTTACCCACTTCTCCGTAGGGAGGGGAAAGCAAAGGCGAGGCAGTGCCGATCCCCAACATTCCTGGTAGGCATGGAAACCCCTGGCAGGATGCCACGCCTTGGCTTGGCCGCTCTCCACATCAAATTCCAGCCCTCCGATGGCTTTTTGGGGGATTTAAAGGGAAGCGGCGCCGGCGGGATTTAGGGATGCTCCCAAATTTCACCTTGGTGGCACGCAGGGTTGCCGTGGGTGGGGATGCAGTGAAGGCTCCAGGCTTCTCCAGGGGAGAATTCCCAGCCACAGAACACAGGGACAAACCTCTGAATAGCTGCAAAGATGCAGGGAGAAATATCTCACCGTGCTCTGGGGATTTAAAGGGCAGCCAAAGGGGTTGAATAAGGTCCGTTTTTCCCTTCTCCTGGTTTTTCCCTTCTCCTGGCTCTCCTTCCCTGCCCTGGGGTCTCCCCTTCTTTGCTCATGGTTGGGCTGAAGAGGTTTCCTGGAAATCTCCATCCAAGCCTGAGAGCAGGGCTTGGAACAGCCCGGTTTTTATTGATGTAAGGTAAGGAAAGGATGTTTCCACGTTTAAGACCCGAGATGGTTCAGGGAGCTGGGAATTCAACCAAATCCTGTCACCTTTGCCTCTGTAAAACAGGAATGTGGCTCCTTCCCTCCATGCCTTGTCTCCTTGCCTTCCCTACTTGTCCACTATGGAGACAAATATCCACATGGGCTTGGAATGTCACCACTCTGATGGAAGAGGGCAGGGAAAGCCTGGAAGTGATGGCTGGAAGGCATGGGAGCTCTAGGAGAGGTTGGGCAGAGAGCATCCCATGCTCAGAAGGAAAAGAGACCCTCCCTCTTCCCTCAAATCCCTTATTCCCACCCAGGCAAGAGGTTCTTTCCCCTCTAACCCCCTCACCCTGTGTCATTCCCACAGCTCCAGGGAGCTCTGGAGCACATGGAGGAAGGGAAGCAGCAAATTCTCTTCAGGGGCCCTCTCACTAAAGGGATTTCCATGACAATCCTGCTCAGAATTCCCAGCTCCTGGGCAGATGAATCCAGAATAAAGGCAGCACGCTCCCTTCCCTGCTCTCTTCCCACGTTTCAAGGCATTTCCAGGGAGACCAGAGCTCAAGTGGCTCTTCCTCCTTTTTCACCCCTCATTCCAAATACCCAAGAAGCCCCAGGATGGGGAAGAAGCTGAGGCAGGAAAGAGCCAGTGGTTTGACCCCTGGGGCTCTCACTTACCCAGCTCTTCCAGCTCAGGCAATGCCAGCACCACGAGGCGACACATCCAGCCACAACCACAATTCCTGTCCTTCCCAAGAAGCCAGAAATAGGAAGGGGACAAGTTGAGGGGGCACCTGTGGTGGGATTGGTGGCCATGCCCCACTCAGGGAGCACCTACCACCCCCAGCCAACCTCAGCTGGGGAGGGTTCATGGCTGGCAGGGCTTTATTTGGGAAAAGGGAACCGTCCCCCTCTCCTCTGCAAGAGCCACTTCCTCCCTGTTGCTAAAGCCAGGAGTTTTGCAAGGCTTTTTGCTGCTCACCACAAAACCTCCAGCTCCAGGGGCTCTAAATTAGAAGTGGATGCATGCAAATGCAAGTTGAAATGCAATAAATTAGAGGAATAAAACAAAGCCCTGAAAGGTCAAGGGGATAAAATGTGAGACCTCATAATTTAAAGCCCCAGGGGGAGATGCTGCTCTGACCTTCTGCAGCAAATCCACGGGAGGGAAGAGGCTGCACTGAAGGGACAAAGGGCTGAAAGGCCTGGAATCTGCAGATTTCCCCTGAAAACTTCCACTCCAGTGACCCCTGGACAGACTCAGGAATGGGGAAGGTGGAAACGAGGACAGATCACGTTGGTTGGTGCTATTTTTGCTCAGCTCTTGGCCCTGATGTTTCCAGCTGTGGTTTGATGCCATGGCAAGCCCAGCTCAGTTTCCAGCTGTGGTTTGATGCCATGGCAAGCCCAGCTCAGGAGCACATGGAGAGGAGGGAATTCCCCAGGAGGTGCAGGAAAAAACACAGTTTGACTTGCTCAGTATGCTCTAACCCAAAATAAAATCCCCAAATCCCCCTGAGAATAAAAGGATGGAGCAGTTTGGAAGTCCCAGCCCATGGGGAAGGCACTAACAATCACCTGCACCCTGGAGGAAGCATTCCAGAACTTGGGAGTTCTCTGTGTGAGCATTCCCATCAAATCCCCTCAAACAAACCAACAAACAAAATGCTTAGCCAGCATTTTCCAGAAGGAAACCATCCCAAAAGCAGGACTGGCCCGATTTTCTGTGGATTTCTGCCTGGGAAGCTTCAGACCCAAAGCAAAGCTCCCCATCCTGCCTGCTCACAGCACCAGCAGCAGGAATTGTCCACGTGTTGTCCTTCTCCCCTCCATGGGCACTACAACTGGGTTCATCTTTGACCCAGCACCCAATTTTAAAGACATTAAATACACAAAAATACCTTCCTATCTCCCGTGGCCAATTTTAGCTGAATTTAAACAGCAAACCTTAGAATTCCTGGAGAGGGAAAATAAGGTGGAGGGAGGAGGAAAAGAACAGCCTCATTTCCTTAATATATAATATTAAATTATATATATATAAAATAAATTAAGCTGGAAAACATAAAAAGCAGCCCAGTGAACCACTCCTTAGGATCCTGGAGCTCCAGACTGGATGTTCACAGGGAAAGGAGGACCAGGCTGCATTTATTTTGTATATATATATATATATAAAATAAATTAAGCTGGAAAACATAAAAAGCAGCCCACTGAAGCACTCCTTAGGATCCTGGGGCTCCAGACTGGATGTTCACAGGGAAAGGAGGACCAGGCTGCATTTATTGTATATATATATATAACAAATTAAGCTGTAAAACATAAAAAGCAGCCCACTGAAGCACTCCTTAGGATCCTGGAGCTCCAGACTGGATGTTCACAGGGAAAGGAGGACCAGGCTGCATTTATTTTGTGTGTATATATATATATAATAAATTAAGCTGGAAAACATAAAAAGCAGCCCACTGAAGCACTCCTTAGGATCCTGGGGCTCCAGACTGGATGTT
>JAWWEE010000389.1:0-11894 GCA_035221455.1 Xenops minutus | reverse complement strand
GTGTCCCTGGAGCCTTCTCTTCTCCAGGTGAGCCCTCCCAGCTCTCCCAGCCTGGCTCCAGAGCAGAGGGGCTCCAGTTCTGGGATAAACTCAGTCACCTTTCAACATTATGTTTTAAGAAACACCTAATTTTTTGCAATTGATTTTTGACAGGGCTTGGAGCACCCTGGGCTGGTGGGAGGTGTCCCCGCCCCTGGCAGGGCTGGTACTGGATGGGCTTTGAGGACCCTTCCCACCCAAACCATTCTGGGATTCTGTGACCTTTGGAGACCTTGGGAAGAACTGGAGAAGGAAAGCAGGGCTGAGTTTCCATGATTGCCCCCCATTTCCCCAAGCACTTACGGACCATGGTCAGTGGGTGTCGACGTTTCCTGCTGACAGGACGCTGTGGTGACTCAAAGTCGCTCTCATCCATCCCCTGTGGGAACAGGAACAAACATCATTGCACAGAGGATTGGTTTGCTGTTTGAATTGTCATTTTGCTTCTCTTGCCTATTTTCTTTTCCTAAGACTCACATCAGGAGACTTCAAAACATTCTTTTTCATCCTGTTTTTTCTCTGGAAAACGATCTCTTCCTCGCTCTCACTGCTGGTTCCTGCAGAAAAAAGAGTAAACAACAACATTCACTGGGAATTGCACAGTTCACAACACAATATTGCTATAACTGAGCAATCAAAACCTGCCTCTCTCACAAAAGTACCTCCAAAGGAGATTATTTATTGATCCACAGGGCAAATATTATTCTCTTTAGCCTTGTTAATCAAAACAGATAATCTCCAGCTGGGATGTACAATAAATCCTGCTTCCCTGGGGAGTCTTGGGGTGGAAGTGATTACCCTGGGCAGCAGAGAGATGGAAAAAGGGAGGGGAAACATAAAACCAAGATCAGAGGCCCTTAAAAATTGAGTAAGAATTGCACTTGTGGCAGTGTTTTGTGACACAGATCCCTGTGGGTGCATTGAATGGAGCCAAGGAACAGTCACTGTTTGTGAGTCCAGAGGAGCCCATGGAGATGCTCCAGGGCTGGAGCCCCTTGCAGTGCCTAAAGGGGCTCCAGGAGAGCTGGAGAGGGACTGGGGACAAGGACCTGGAAGGTATCCCTGCCCATGGCAGGGGGTGGGACGGGATGAGATTTGAAGTCCCTTCCAGCCCAAGCTGTTGTGGGATCCTGTAAGAGAATCCAGGTTTGTGCTGAAGTTGTGATCAGGAAATTTTCAATACAAGTCAGTTGTCATGTGAGTAAATGGAAAGAAATCCAACAGTAGAGTTTCTATTCCTTGGGAACAGTGACAGGAAAATATGAAGGCATGGATTCAGGGATCAACAGATCCAGATGAGTATGAATCAGATCCTGAGATGAAGAATGGGCTTTGAAGGCAGCTGCAGCTCACACAATTACATCTGCCATGGTTTTAATGCTTGTGAGGAGGTTCAGGAGGTTTAATTCCAAGTCCTTCCCCCACAGGCATCCCTGCAGTGCAGCATCATGCCTACACCTGGATGCAGAGTGAAGTCTCCTCACCAACCAATTCCAGTATTATGGCCACTATTCCTTTTCCTTTCAACCTCCCCACCTTACTCACAAAACCCAGTGGAGGATCCAAACTGTACTGGATCCTGTTTGCTAAACATGAAGGCATTAACACCTGTCCCCCCAAAATGCCCACCTCCAGCAGCAGGCACACGGGATCCACAGAGCTTGGTGTCTTCCAGGCTTGCAGCTCTTCCTAAAGGAGAATTCACAGCTGAACTCCCAAAGGCCTGCCCATGTGGGCTTTTATGGACTTCATCTCCAAGAGGCACCTCTGGAGTTTCCTCCCTGGCACTGGAGAAGGCTTTCATAGGAATTCTTTTGATAGCTTTGACCTTCACATCCTTCCTACTTATTGGGGTTGAAAGTGCTGAAGGCAAAGGTTCAGGTGATGCCCCTTCCCTTCTCCTGCCTCCTGACTTCAGGAAAGGCACTGCAGCAGCAGCATCCTCTGGCCCTTCCCTGTCATTCATGCCCCTGCTCAGGAGTGATAAAGGTGTGGAAATGTTTCTCCTCTCAAGACTTCTGCAATCCCATCCTGGTGAGGTGTCCTGCCTGGAATTCAGGAATGCGTTTTCATCCTCGGTGGATTTCCCACCTGCACGACTCCCCAAGGCACTGTGTGGTTTGCTGGGGTTACCAGCATTCCTGTTGGCCTCAGGGATTTCACTGTCACTCTCTTCAATGGAAAACCCCAGGTCGAAGGTAACAGAGAACAGCTCTTGGGAACAGTCATAGAGATCCTTGTCCTCCAGGCCCTGCTTGGCCACTCCTGGGATTTCCATGGATTTACTGCTCTGGGGCTGCTCCCTGCACGTGTTGGTGTTCACACAGGACACCTCTGAGGGAACCCCCCTGGATCTCTGCTCTCCATCTGTCCCGATGACACTCCCACCTGGATCTGACCTGGCTGGAGGCTCCTTGCTCATGGATAACCCACTGCACCCAGTGTCATCCACAGGCTCATCCTCAAACAAATGGATACTCTGCTCTCCACCAACAGGCACCTTCTTGTGGTTCATGGCAACTCCCTCTGCATCTCTGTGAACAAAATGCTTGTTTGAAGGGTCATTTGGCACAGTGTGGTTTGTGGTTGGAGTGTTCTTTTGGATTTCAGGGAATTCCTCATTGTCAAACAGGCCATCAAAGCTGTCATTCCAGACGTGTTCCTCTTCAACAACAGCAGCCTTGGAAGATGATGCAGTTTTGGACAAACAGGGACTTCTTGGAGCACAGAATTCTCTGGGGACTTTCAGTTTGGGATCTTCCAAGAGCAACAATGAAGGATCAGCTTCTGAGGACACGGGGAAGGTGTTGTCTCCCAGCCCCTCTGAGTGACCATCAGGGACAGCACATATTGTTTCTTCATCCCTCATCATGTTCTCCAAGTGGTCAAGTTCATTCCAGGAGGGAACAGGGGGAGGGGACTGTGCCAAAAGCCTCTCCACATGGGAAAATGTTTGTTCTAAGCCAGGAGGCTCCTGGGGAGGTGTCCTGAGTGAATCCACATAGGATGCAGGGAGATAAAACAAGTCCGAGGACACAAGTGATGTCTCGTAGCCCGAATCCCCGTGGAGTGTCCCCGGGGACCCAGGGGCTTCACTGGCAGGTTTGTGTCCCTTTGCTGCTGGACTGTCAGGAGCGTCAGTGCTGTCACTGCTGTCACACAGGTCAATAACTGCAGTTAAGTCAAATGTCACCTGTAGTTCCTTGTCCCCCTCACTGCCCTGGTCAGGCTGTTCATCCAGAGCCATGCCTCTTCCTGAGGGAGAAGCCGCAGGGTCTGTGGGCAGCGCAGGCACTTCCTCACTGAATCCAGGAGGCCGTTTGGGAGCCTTTGGTTTGGCTGTTTTAAAGGTGGCAAAGAGGTCCCTCTCGTCGTCACTTGTATCAGGCAGGAATGGCTGGATTTTCGAGGTGTTTTTCCTCCAGGACCGTGCTCTCTGATCCCAGGTGGAGCTGGCCATGGAGACATGCCTTCTAGTCCTTGGAATATTGACATCTTCCAGCCGCAGGTGGGGCTGGAGCTGCCGCTCGTAGCTGCAGTCTCCCTGGGGACAGAGGCAGTGCAGCATTTACTAGAAAGACACAGTGAATGCACCCAGGCTCCCCAGCACTGGGGAAGTATCTACTGGCATTTAAACAAGTCACAGGGCTTTCATTCTCCTGAAGAACTTCTCACTTACAGACTCTGAACTCCTTCTTTCACTGTGCCTATTAATCCCCTGTTCCAAAGGGAACCAGCTCCTTTAACATACACCTGGAAAAAGCAATGGACTTGGACCCCACTCCCAGTGAGGGAACCACACAAGGACTGCCTGTATGGAAAAGCTGTTTCTTTATTGCCCTTCTCACCCTCTCTTTTAAATTAACATTTCAAAATTAAGGCATGCAAAGGAGCAGCAAAGACCCAATGGGGTTCTGAAAGCAATGGTTTGAAATGCTCCTTTGAAGTTCAGACCTGTTTCACTAACAGAAACACAAATAAGGATGCAAGAACTAAACAGAAGGAACAATTATTGTATTTTGGCAGTTCAGTGAGATGAATCCCCAGACTCCAGAAGCCCTGGAAGGAAACAAGGTCCCTTGGGTGATAAAACTGACTTTTACAATACGAGATCACCTGGATTATCTGCTTCCTATACAAATAACAGTCTCCAACATTTTTATCATGTATCATATATGAGTGTGTATACATATACATATATATACACACACACATATACATCATATCCATTCCTTGGAAGACCAGAAGACCCCCAGACTACACCACTGACTTGGGAAAATTCCCAAACAGTGAAGAAAAAAATTGCCATGAAGGGGTTAAAGGATGATTTTGATATGGCAGGTTCTAAGCAATTAGTTTCCTTCAAGCTCAGTCAAAACAGAGAATGAAGATGTGGACTTGTTTGTATGAAACCCAAGAGGGACAACAACCAACAGGCAGTGTGACCTGGTCCCATTAACTCCCCAAATGGCCCCTGAGGAGAGGAGGGTTTGGGGATGAGATAATGGGGTTGGATAACGGTGTGTTCAGACCTGCCTACTGACCAGCTCAGCGTTGCACAACCTGTCAATTGCAGTATTTAAGCATCACAAAACAGACCTATAGTAAATGGATTGAGGATTAATTAGCTGCCAAACTACCAAAAATCATTGAAAGAGAAGTAGGTGCTGCTCTTGCCCACCCCACACACTCCTGAGAGTGCAGAGCAGATCAACCTTGGCCCTATATTGTTCTGCAACACAAAGCAAATCCAACTGCACACCCCAAACCTACAAACTCCAAACTAATCAAAGTACAAACCCCAAACCTACAAACCCAGAACTGATCAGGCTGCCCAGAGAAGCTGTGGCTGCCCCTGGATCCCTGGAAGTGTCCAAGGCCAGGTTGGACGGGGCTTGGAGCACCCTGGGCTGGTGGGAGGTGTCCCTGCCCATGGCAGGGGTGTGATGAGATGGTTTTTAGGTTACATTGTGCAGTGATCTCTGGTCCAGAAGAGGAGCCTTGGCCAGTCTGTGATGGGAGATGTGGGTGGACCTTCACATGGGCACTGCTGAGGATTGTGGTGGCTGCTCTGTCTCCTGTGCCATATTTTCCACCCCAAAAACTTAGTTCCAAAAGCAACTGTGGAGAGCAGTCTGATTGCTTGGATTGCTCCTATGGCACTTGGGAGTCCTTTCCACATCAGTGGTGATTAAACAACCCTTCCCAGGAGCTGGTGAGGTGGAAAATGCTATGATTACCAAGTTGATATCCTGGGCTTGCTATTGAGAATCAAATGGGGTGATTTGCTGTATGCTGATTAGACCAGATGTGCAGGCCATTTTTAATGAACTGCACAACAATCGGCATGATTTGATAGGAGAGCTGAGGAGAATGGAGTCATCATTTAAGGCTCAAGGAAACTGAGTCTTTGAAAGTCACACCTTTTGGCAGGTGGGCTGGAGGGCTGTGCTGTCCTTGTGCTCCAGAAGAAACCTGGCAGGTCCATTGAAAGGGTAATCCCAAATCCAGTGCTTGGACACTCCTTGGTTTGTGCAAGGATTGAAACGCTGGTCCTACTGGGATGAGGGGACAGGGTGGTGCAGCTGGGACATCATGGCACATGCAGGAGGTGCTCAGCAAGGTCAGGTAATAGAGAACCTGTTTAATTAATACGCTACATGCTAATTTAAGTCCTTATTGCACCTACTGCAAACTAAATCTGCCAGTTTAGATGCGGGAATGGCTTTGCTCTCTTGCTCCCAACTGGTTCCACTCCCATTTATCCCTCTCTTCCAGACCTGCTCCCAAGCATTTCCAGGGATGTGCTGTGTCCATTTGGCCACCATCACCACTTTTATTTCTGAGAGGGAAACGGCCAAGCCGAGCAGGAGTTCTAATAAACGCTGACACAGAGCCAGGTGTCGCACCCCCCAAATCAGTCAGATCAGAGAGAGAGGCATTAAAGGAATTAAATTTCAGGAAAGCTCATTACAAGGGACAATTAGTGGGCAGCAGGATCCTTATCAAACGGCAAGTCCATCCTGGGAAGAAAGGGAGCTCTGACATCGGGGTGATTAGACCAGAGGCTCTGGGTAATTAATTTATTCCGGTGTATTAGAAAGCTCAGAGCTGTAAAAGTCTGGCTTGTGAGGCCATTTGCTGGAAAATGCTCTTTCGATGTGATAAGCTGGCTCTGGTCACACTGAGCACCCAATGTGGTGTGAGTTTCTCCCTGAGGAAGATGCTCCACTCTCACCTGGCTGTCTTCAGATCTTCTCAAGACTGAATGTTTAAAACACCATCCCATAGTCGAGTTGGAGGCGCTTTGCCTTTGATGGGCTCAAACAGAGCCCTTGAAATAGAAATCTATGAAATATAAATATGAAGAAACCCTTGTTTGGCAGCAGTGGGTAGCCAGGCTTTGCTGGGGGAATCCCTGAGGAGCAGCAGGAGGTTCTTGCTGAGTTCAAGCAGCTCTTTGGGCGTCCTAGGACAAGAGGGCTGGGGCTTAAGCTCTGCCAGGGGGGGTTTAGGTTGGATATTGGGAATAAATTCTGTACAGAGAGGGTAATCAGGCATTGGAATGTCCCAGAGAGGTGGTGGATTCTCCATCCCTGGAGGTGCTTAAGATAAGACTGGACGTGGCATCAGTGCCATGGTCTGGTAATCACAGCAGTGTTGGATCAAGGGTTGGACTTGTTGGATATTGGGAATAAATTCTTTACAGAGAGGGCAATCAGGCATTGGAATGTCCCAGAGAGGTGGTGGATTCTCCATCCCTGGAGGTGTTTAGGATGAGACTGGATGTGACATCAGTGCCATGGTCTGGTAATCCCAGCAATGTTGGATCAAGGGTTGGACTGGATGATCTCGGAGGTCTCTTCCAGCCCAGTTAATTCCATGATTCCCATGTGGACAGGAGGCTGCACTTCATGCAGCACAGCTTTGCTCCTGTCTGGGCACACAGGGACAGGCAGGAGGCTCCAGGTTTCTCCAGGCATGTGGTGTCCTTCATGCAGGAAGAGTTCACAGCAGGAGGAGAAATGGGTTTTGGCCTTTTCCACCACTGTTGCTCCAGGGTTTCTGCTTGCTCTGGTCAGAAACTGCCTGGGTTTTCCTCTTTTTCCCCTGGTTTTTAATACTTTTTTCCAATTTTTTTTCAATTTTTCCACTTTTCCTATTTTTCCAATTTTTTCCTCTTCCCCCCCTTTTTCCATCCCTTTTCCCCCTCCTTTCCTCCCCTTTCCCCTCTCTTTCCCTTCCTTTTCCCCTCCTTTTCCCCTCTTTTTCTCAATTTTCCTTCTTTTTTCCTCTCTTTTCCTTTTTTCTCTTTTTCCTCTTTTCCTCCATTTTTCTCTCCTTTTCTCTCCTTTTTTCCCCCCCTCATTTCTATTTTTCTATTTTTTCTCTAGTTTCTCTAGTCTCTTTTTCAATTTTTTCAATTTTTTCCACTTTTCCATTTCCCCCCATTTTTCCCCATTTCCCCCCATTTTCCCTCTTTTTTCCTCTTTTTCTTTTTTTCCCTCTCTTTGCCTTTTTCCCTCTTTTTCCTCCTATTTTTTCCTCTTTTCTCCCATCTTTTTCCCCCTTATTTTATTTTGTCTCTAGTTTCTCTAGTCTTTTATATTTTCCCATTTCTCAATTTTTTCCACTTTCCCATTTTTCTATTTTTTCCCATTTCCTCCTATTTTTCTTTCCCTGAATGTCTCTTCCCACTCTTCCTTCCTAAGCCAGGGTTTTCCCATTGATACTCCTGTTGAACCACAGAAAACCAAAGCATTGGCTACCCAATTATATCTTACTCTTCCTGTTTGTTCCCCCTGCCTTTGTAATAATTAAAACACCCCAGGAGATCAACCAGACCTGATTAGAAAAACTCCTCTTTTCTCATGTCTTGTTTCAAAAGCAGAGCCCAAGGCAAGCAGATAGTGATGTGTCCTCAAAAAAACCATTCCCAGCCTCCAGGAATTTGCTTCTTGGCTGTTTCCTGACCCAAGATTGGTGTCTTGGTGTTTAATAATTATCCAAGTCATCTTTTGGGTGACTTTTTTCCCATCTTCCCCCGAGGGAGTGAAGGTTGGGTTGGTTTTGGATCACCAGGGGAGCACCACACACACAAGAGGGGCTGCCACTCCCAAAAAGCTCCCCAAACCATCTCCCAGGAAGGTGAAAGACCCCCCAAACCCCACTGATCCCTTTGCAATGCTCTGAGCTTCCCCCCTGGCCCCAGTGTGATGCTGCAGTGCCTCCCTCAGGCACTTCCCAAAGATTTGTGGGATCTGAAAGCCACTCCGAGAGGTTTATGGGTTGTTTTAACAACCAGAGTCTCTTCCTCTGTTATTTCTTGTGCACTGGTTGCAGCTGGAGAAAATGAGCCATAAAGACAACTTGATTTTAGCTTATGATCAGTTTGATTTTTAGGCATTATCTCCGTTCAACTGCCCTGCTGGGAATTTCTGCTCTTAAAACACCAATTGTTTCTTAAGAGGCTGGAATTAAGAAGCTTCCCAGGTGCTTTTGGGTGGAGGTGCTCACACACACTCTCCCTCATTCCACACAGTATGTAGGAAATTCTCATTTTTCATGAAGTAAGGCCAGTTTGGATGGGGTTTGGAGCAACCTGGGCTGGTGGAAGGTGCCCCTCCCATGGAACAAGGTGGTCTTTGAGGTCCTTTCCAACCCAAACCATCTTGATTTTTTATGGTTCAGTGGATGACATGAATTAATTGAATTATAAGGTGGGATATCTCTAAATGCTGCCAAAAGCTGCTGCTTTGGGGATCCTTCCCTTGCATTTAAGAAGTGCAGGAGATGCCTCCTTGCAGGTCTCCTGGGAAAGCCTGTTGAAAGCTTGTCCTGAGCACCCACCCACCATCCCAGGCATCTCCATGATCCAAAAAGCAGGAACAAAAGTCTCCACATGCCTGCAGAGCACAAGGAAGTTGTTTTAGGGCTGTTTTATGGCGACTTTAAAGAGCTCCCCGTGCTCCTTCCCTTGCACATCACTGCCTGTTAAAGCCCGTTGCCTTAATTACCACCAGCCCGACTCGGCAGGACTGAGAGGGCACTAAAACTAATAAATGTAAAACATCTTTCTTTATGTACCTATAGAGCCAGGCCCGTGGGCAAGTCACTTGACCTCTCTGCCTCATTTTCCTCATTCATAAAGCCGGACTAATAATCACTTCCATCAAAAGGAGATTGGGAGAATTAATGTGCTCTGAAGGGGAGACGTGGGCTATGAATAGTGATCAGAGGGAAGGAGAAAGGGAGAAAGGAAAGAAAACCTTCCTCAAGCAAGAGATTTGTTTGTGATTTCTCCTCTAATGGAAGTGCTGGCATGATGTCCAGCTGCTTAGGGAAATTTAGGGCTGGAGAAAAGGTTTTTAGAGTCATTTGCTAGTTTGCCTTTGCCTTGAGTTACTAGTGGTGTTTGATGCCACCGGCGCCTTTGCAAGGGATTGGTCCTGTGTTGGAAGGGGTTTTTTGGGAAGCAGAGCTGTCTGAGGTTCAGCTTGGATATTGGGAAAATATCTACACAGGAAGGGCTGTCCAGGCCTGGCACAGCTGCCCAGGCAGGGGTGGATCCCCATCCCTGGAGGGATTTAAAAGCCCCGTGGATGTGGCACTTGGGGACATGTGGTGGCCTTGGCAGTGCTGGGGGATGGTTGGACTTGATCTTAGAGGGCTTTTCCAACCTAAATGGTTCTGGGGTCTACAGGACACCTGCATCTCTCATTTCTCCTAATTGTGCCATTACCTGGAAAACCCTCAGTGTGGAAAATCCCGAGTTTTAAGGAATTTTGACAACAGCCCCCAAAGAGTTTTACTGGACGTCCCCACACGTCAATGTTTCGTTGTGTGATGGTGCCCAGCACAAACCTCACAGACCGTGACTATTTTGATATTAATCATTCCCGGGTCATTAAACACACAGGGAACCGATGAGAGCACAACATTTTGGGGGAAGCTGCTGTCCTGCCCACAGTGCCATTTCCAGGGGTCACGGGCAGTGTCACACCTGCAGAGAACATCGTTTTGGGCTGTCTTCCTGAAGGACACTCTTAGAAACACGGGCCCAGCGAGGTTAAGAGCACTGAGCAAATATCCCCAGAAGAAAAAGGATGACTCATGGTGGCTCTTCTCCTCCTCCAGCACGAGTTTCCAGCTGATGGCGACGTCAGAAATGTGAGTAATTCCCGTGGCAGCGAAAGCCAAAGTCGGGCGCTGCCGGCGGAGCGTTTACAGCCGTGTCACAGTGAGTCACCATCACAGGCTTGTCCCTGTCACCCCGTGGGACTCAGAGCCACCAGCTCCAGGCACTGCTCCACGTTGGATGGGAATATTCAGCTGGGATTAAAAAGTGCTTTGTGCAAGCACAGAACAAGTCGGGTTGGGAGGGACCTTAAAGACTGCCTCGTTCCAACCCCCTGCACCCTCCACTAGACCGGGTTGCTCCATCCAACTTGGCCTTGAGCACTTCCAGGGATGAGACACTTCCCTTGGGAGAGAGGACAGAATGAAACCGAGTGTCTCTGGCGTGCTGGGAGGGGGTGTGTGGTGTGCAAGCACCACCGTGCTCTTTGCAGCGCTTCGCACTTCTATCCCACCTTTGGTTTTGAGGATGCTCTTGGAGCTTTGGGAGCCTGGAAAAGGCTCTCCAGGTTCCTGCTGAGGCAGCACGATGCCCGTGTTGAGCTGGAGGATCCAAGGCCCAGGGCAAGGTTAGGACTTTCAGAAGTGCTGAGCCTCCACGAGTCTCCAGGAGCTTTCACACCATCAGGTCTGAATGACTTTTTTAGGGCATACCCTGAATTCCTGGGAAACAGAAATCCTGACCTCTCTTCTGGATGTTAAACCCAGAGCCGAATTTATTGTCACTACCTGTGGGAGAATGACCTTCAGCTGAAATGAAATGAAACCTCAGCAAAGTGTGTCCACAGCTGGGCTGATGTGCTGAAGGTGAGCAGACAAAGAGAGGTTTGGAGAGCGGGTGTGACAGCCTTACCCTGTCACCTGCTGCTGGAGGTGGGTGGTAAACCCCCTGGGATGGGGGAAGCACCTTCCCAAGGCTTTTTTGGGATCTGCTCCATCTCTTTTGGTGTCAAAATGGAAAATAACGCTGTTTTTGATGGGAACTGGCACATTTTATGCTCCATTAGAATACAGTTCCAGGAACTGGAGAGCTGGCAACAATATGGTCTGAACATCTTCCCTGGGAAATGGCTGATGGTGGGAATGTACCACTGCCTTCTCCAGCTGATCCTGGTCAGGCACTGGGAATAATTATCTCAACTGCACAAGGCTCATGTTAGGAGGGCAGAGCTGTTTGGGGGCTGAATTACCCATGGGGGTTGATTTCCCCATGGGATGATGCCGTGTGGAGGTTCCAGGTGGTGCCAGGAAATGTTGGATGGTTTGATCTGAGATATACCAAGAGTTGAAGCTGGAGAGGACCTGCCCTGGGGGCTGGAGAGGACCTGCCCTGGGGCTGGTCTCATCCTCAACTGCCTTGCATGGCTTGGGAAGTGTAAGCAGGATTTTGCATATTGGGCACTGGAAAGACTTCCCTCCATGGTCCAGAACTGGGCACTCGCTCAGAATCCCCAGGATGGTCAGGCTGGAAGGGCCCACAGTGGGTCACTGATCCCCCTCCCAGCCCCAGCAGGGCCATCCCAGAGCACAGGGTTGTGTCCAGAGGGGCTGGAATATCCCCAGGGAGGAGACTTCAGCCCCTCTCTGCACAGTCTGCTCAGGGCTGGGTCACTGCCCAGCCAAGAAGTTCTTCCTCCTGTCCAGGGGCACCTTCCTGGCCATCAGTTCCTGCCCGTCCCTCTTGTGCCATTGCTGGGCCCCCCGAGCAGAGCCTGGTC